>ML342352.1:0-40989 GCA_005239505.1 Nicotiana paniculata | reverse complement strand
CTATATTACTTGTCGACCACGTACACTTGCGTGTGCATTGGGAAATCAACCAACAATATTCCATGAAGCCATCCATCTCATCATCATCAAAGTTGAGCAAGATAGTCTCCAACATATGACCCACAATGATCATGGCACTTGTATCATCAACAATCACATCGCTCACCAAGTCCACAAAATAACACACTTCGTTGCTATTTGGTTGCTGCATGGATTTGTACACGTGGAATACCAATTTTTCATTAACCACTCGGAAAGTGAGTTCTCTAGCTTTCACATCACAAAGATCCTTCCATGTAGCAAGGATCTTCCAAGAATAATCGACACCTCATAATCTACTTCACAATCAAGAGGGACAAAATCCTCTGGAAGAATGAATTTATCAACACGAACCAATACATCTTCAATCACTCCCAACAGTCTCTTCATTGTACGATCGGCCATTTGCAATCTCATAGAGGTGGGTCTTGGTTTCCCAACTACCAAGGTCTTGAAAACCGAATAGGACATTAAATTGATACTTGCCCCAAGATCACAAAGAGCTTTAGCAAACTCGGCACTTTCAACTGTACAAGAAATTGTGAAAGCGTCATGATCTTCCAATTTAGGAACCATTTAATGCACAATTGCACTCACTTGATGAGTGATTTTGATAGTTTCAAAATTCATCGACTGCTTATTTGTCGCCAAATCCTTCATAAACTTTGCATAATCGGGCATTTGTTCCAAATCTTCCACTAATGGCACATTGATTGAGAGACTTTTCATCATTTGAATGAATTTCTTAAATTGATTCTCACCATTTTTCTTGGAAAGACTTTGATGGTAAGGAGGTGGAGGCTTAGGCAATGGTGTCTTATCCTTTTGCACTACCGGCTCCGTTATGTCAATAATGTGATCCCTAGAGGGATTCACCTCCTTTTGAGTCTCTTCCACATTGTCATCAACATTGATCCAAACTGCATCATTTGATCGCATCACATTGCTCGGGACCTCTTCTTCTTGTACCACTTGCTCATACTCCACATGTTGCCTTTGACTTGAGGTGGGTGCATTCCCACCTCTTCCACTTCTTGTAGTAACGACCATGGCATGCCCCGTGTTGTTCCCACCCTTTGGGTTTACCACAGTGTCACTTGGTAGTGCCCCTTAGGACGAGAATTTAGAGCTTGAGAGATTTTCCCCATTTGAACTTCTAAGTTGCAGATCGATGTGTTGTGTGAGGCAAGTTGGGCATCGGAATCAGAATTATTTTCCATCATTTGCTTTAACATGTTCTCAATACGCCCCATTTTATTGTTTGAAGAACTAGGACCATGGGAAGGATAAGGAAGCGGGTTGCTCGATTGTTGATACATTGGGGGCCTTTGAAATCCCGATCCCGTGTTGCCTTGATTGTTGTTCCATCCACCTTGATTGTTACCTCCCCAATTACCTTGATTATTGCCATTCCAATTACCTTGATTATTATTGTTATGCCAATTCCCTTGATTTTTTCCACCACTCCAATTACTTTGGTTGTTTCCACCACTCCAATTACCTTGGTTGTTAGAATTCCAATTGCCTTGATTGTTTTGAGGTCGCCATTATTGTTGATTTGGGCCTTGGAAATTGTTTCGTTGCCCTTGAAAGTTGTTCACATATTGCACCTCCTCTTCTTGGTCATTGTAAGAATCATCTTGATCAAACCCACTATCATCTTGCACAAAATTGTCTACTCGTTGTTGCACTTGTGGACCTTTGGTTTTCAAATTGTTCACCACCATGTTTATTACCTCCACGGCATTGATTTGCCTAGGATTTTGCACATGTTGAAGTTTAGCCGTTGCTAGTTGATTCATGGTGGTAGTCTGTCACGACCCAAATCCTAACCTGTCGTGATGACGCCTATCGTAGTTTTAGGCAAGCCGACATTTCCAAAAAAATACTACCAACATTTAACAGAAAATGAATCCAGAAATTTTAAATAACTAAAGTTTTCATAAAACGGGGTACAAGCCCAAACACAAGTGCGGAAAATAACTCCCAAATTAGGGTGTCACTGAGCTCATGAGCATCTATACATCACAAGTCTAGAAAAGAAATGTCTACGAAACTCTGGATCAAATACAAATAAGAAAAAAAAGACAAGGAAGGAGAAACAAGGACTGCGAACGCCAGACAGCTACCTCGTAATATCCAAAGATCGACCGTGCACGATATCAACGCCCACCGTGTCCAGAAACACCTGGATTTGCAAATGAAGTGCAGGGTGTAGCGTGAGTATAACCAACTCAGTAAGTAACAATAATAAATAAGGAACTGAAAGATAGTGATGAGCTACACAATTATAGTCCATTTTTCAGTAATCTCAACAAGAAAGTAGACATGCTTTCAAATCCGACAAGTTAAGTTAAATCAGTTTATACATGCCAAGTTCAAGTAAAAATCGGATATAATATCTCCCAGAAGTTTCAAAAATAGTGACATAAAGCAGCGATGTGAAATAACAATGAAAGCAAATACAACCTCTCAGGGCAACATTCACTCAGTCCTTCTCAAAAGCTCATCATTCGGCTCTCAGCTCTCAACACTCACACTCAATAGGAACCTGCGCTCACTGGGGGTGTACAGACTCCAGAGGGGCTCCTTCAGCCCAAGCACTATATCGTTGCAGCGTGCAGCCTGATCCCATAATATATAAATAGCCATAAGGCTCGTTGCAGCGTGCAACCCGATCCATATATATATATATATATATATATATATATATATATATATATATATATATATATATATATATATATATATATATATATATATATATATATATATATATATATATATATATATATACACACAACCCTAAGGATCGTTATGGCGTGCAACCCGATCCATAAACATACAGCCCTCAGTCCCGTTGCGACGTGCAACCCGATTCATATATATACAAATAGCTCACAGCTTGACACTCAGGCCCTAACTCAATTACCAACCTCTCCAGTCTTTCGAGCTCTCAAAAATCATAAAAATCATCCCAAACAGAGATAATATAATGTATTAACAAGAAACATGAAGAGACTGAGATATGATAGACAAGTAAAACCGTGATTGAGTACAAGACAACAATTAGCAAATAATTCAACAAGTACACGACCTCTGCGGGTCTCAACAGTGTCATCACATAGCCTAAGCATGATTTCTAACATGATTTGCTGTCAAATTTCTATAACACAGGGAGAGCATATAGCTAACAATAAGTTATTCAACTTTATAGTTCCACGGAATGGACCAAGTCCCAATTCCTATGTTGCACACCCACACACCCGCCACCTAGCATGTGCGTCACCTCCAAACCAGTCACATAACTCATAATACGGGGTTTCATACCCTTAGGTTCAGATTTAAAATTGTTACTTACCTCAATCCGAGCAAAACTCTACTCGAATATGACTTTGCCTCGCGAATCGGCCTCCAAATGTCCCGAATCTAGCCACCAACAGTACAATACAATCCATACAGGATAAAGGAATCAATTCTACAAGAAATTACGAAATTATAACTCAAAATCCGAAATCGACTCAAACCCCGCCCCGAGCCCACATCTCGAAATCCGACAAAAGACACAAAACTTGAAGGCCATTCACTCACGAGTCTAATCACACAAAATTTATCAAAACCCGACATCAAATGGCCATTCAATCTCCAAAATTAACTCTCCAAATTCGTAGCCTCAAATCCCCAAATTTTACCTCAAAAAAACACACCAACTAGGTGGAAAATCAGTGGGGAAACATAATTATTGAAGAAAAATGGGCACAAGGAGCTTACCTCTAGAATCTCCTAAAAAACTCTCTCAAAAATCACCTTAGGCCGAGCTCAAAATGTTAAAATGAAGCCAAAATCGCGAACCCTTGTTTTTATATGTTCTGCCCAGCTAAACCGCACCTGCAGTGCCAAATCCCTTTCCGCGGTACTGCTTTTGCGGTGGAAACTCTGCTTCTGCGGAAGTAACTTAACTCCTGTGGGCTCTCACCTGCGCTCCAAGTCTCGCACCTGCGGAGGCGCTTCTGCGGACAACTATCCGCTTCTGCGGACAACTATCTGCTTCTGCGGAAACCACTAATCCTAGCTCCCCCGCTCCTGCGTCGCATAACTGCATCTGCGCAATCGCAGGTGCGAACAACCCATCACATCTGCGACCTCTGCTGGCCTCTATCTATTACGCACATGTGCTTAACCTGCCGCACCTGCCGCACGGCACCTGCGGCCTAAACCCTCGCAGGTGCGATCACACTAGTAGAGTCCAAACTTCAACAGCTTCTCCAATTCAATTCTAAGTCCGTTAACCTCCCGAAATCAGCCGAGGCCCCCAGGACCTCAACCAAACATGCAAACAAGTCCCATAACCTCATACAAACCTAGTCTAACCTTCAAATCACCTCAAACAACATCAAAAACACGAATCGCACCCCCAATTCAAGCCTAATGAACTTTGAAACTTTCAAATTCTACAAATGATGCCGAAACCTATCAAACCACGTCCGATTGACCTCAAATTTTGCACACAAGTCAAAAATGACACTATGAACCTACTCCAACTCGCGGAATCAGAATCTGACCCTGATATCAAAAAGTCCACCCCCGGTCAAACTTCCAAAACTCCAACTTTCGCCATTTCAAGCCTAATTCTACTATGGACCTCCAAATCACAATCCAGACACACTTATAGGTCGACAATCACTTAACGAAGCTAACAGAACCATCAAAACTCAAATCCGGGGTCGTTTACACATAAGTCACATCCGGTCAACTTTTTTAACTTAAGCTTTCAATTGGGAGACTAAGTGTCTCAATTCATTCCGAAATCCTTCTGGACCCGAACCAACTACCCTGGTAGTCATAAAACAAAAGTAAAGTATAGAATGAGAAAAAAATGGAGAAATGAGGATACAACTCTTGAAACGACCGACCTGGTCGTTACATAGTCAATTCGACTATGGCTTGTCCATAGTCATGCAACTCTTTGTGGAGGTGAATCACGTTGGGATCACCTTGTGGAACATTAGCCCAGGATTTCCATGCTGATGTGTCCGCCATTTCATCTAAAATCTCACATGCCTCCACATAAGGCGTAGTCATGAAGTTCCTACCGGCAAGTTGATTCACTACACATTGGTTGGTCGTGTTGATCTCACGATAGAAAGTTTGTTGAATCATGTTTTCCGATGTATCGTTGTTGGGGAATTCTTTAACCATTGTTTTATATCGCTCTCATATCTCGTGTAGTGGTTCATTGGGATCTTTCTTGAATGCTAGAATCTCATCCCTAAGTGTAGTCATGTGCCCCGGAGAGAAGTAATTAGAAATAAACTTTTCCGCCAATTCATCCCAAGTGTGAATGGAATGCTTTGGCAAACGTTCCAACCAATATAAAGCTTTATCTCTTAGAGAGAAGGGAAAAAGCTTTAGCCTCAAAGAATCCTCGGAGATATTTGTTTGTTTACTCCCCCAACACGTATCCACAAACCCCTTCAAATATTTGTATGCATTGTGACCTGGAGCACCGGTGAAGAAGCCTCGTTGCTCTAGCAAAGTGAGCATCACATTGCTTATTTGAAAGTTGCCCGCCCTAATACGGAGAGGTACTATTGCACCTGCATATCCTTCATTGGGAAACACCCGATGCGGAGGTGGGGGTGGAACATGCACATTGTCATAAGGCACTGAGTCTCTTCTATTGGCTTGAGGTTCAAGATGAACCTCATCCACTTGATCATCCCAATGTCCACATACTCCAAAGCAATATTTTTTAGCTCATTATTTGCATGGTTGTACCTACGATTTCTCAAACACGTTAGTAACACGGAAAGAAAATAAGATATTCCAAAAACACACCCAAATATATAGTTAACACCATTTTTAACTCCCCGGCAACGGTGCCAAAAATTGATCACGTCCAAATGCACACCTCTAAACAAGGTATGAAATAGTCGATTGCAATTATAGTAATCCAACGAAGAGTCGGGGTCAAATCCACAGGGAGTTATATGGAAGTTAGGGGTATATATTCTAATGCGTAAAATTGAATTATCTTAATTTGCACTTCCACAAAAAAGGTTTTATTTCTATTTCTAATCTTACACTAAAGTTTGCAGAATAAAGAAATAATATTTGGATGGTTGTTTTCGATGTTTCAAATTGGCAAAAAGCCTAGGCCGTGACAATTACCTAGGTATTTGCCTAATGGGATAAAAATCTTAATGCTTATTTTATTGATCGGGGTGTATTATAGCTATTAACTCTCAATTACCCACCCAATACCTCTTGGTCAGAGAGTAGTTTTGCCCAATTTGGCGACCAAATGAGTATAACACAAAAAAGTTGATAACAGCACAAGTCGTGTAATTACTATCTCTAGGTTGAACCCTTTAATTGGTTTAATCAATCTCTCAATAGAACCAATTCCTTGTTAGCTAAGTTTTCCTAGACTAAGTCTCTCTTTCTAAAGTAGAGACTAAGTCAAATAGGCATGAACTAATGTTTGCAACCATTAATTCTACAAATTAAAGCATGAAATAAGCTAAATAATAAACATCCAATCATAAACAAGCACTAAATAAATACCCATAAGGTTTACACACTAGGGTTGTGTTACAACCCTAGTAAAAGTTTAGCTACTCATGCTTGGGTTTGAAGAAAAAGAAGAAGAAATACTGATTAAGCTCATAATGAAGCTTAAAATAATAAAATCTAATGTAAAATACACCAAAATATAGTAAACTTCCAAAAGAGGCAAAGAAAAACGGCTACAGTACTTGTTGATGTCAAAACTTAACCTAATTTTATGAAACTCGTCTATTTATACAAGGATGGAACTTTTGGACAAAAATGCCCTTTGGGAGGTTCTACCGCACAATTCTTCATCTAGCAGGAGCTGGGATTTTGTGGCCGCACAATTCTGAACTGCAACTGCGAGGCAATATTTATGCAGTTCGCAGATTTAACATTGCAGTCGCAAGGCACTCTTTCACGGTCCGCAATAGAATGATTGCGGCCGTAAGATAATATTCTGCGGAAGCTCTGGACTTGGCTTTTTTGTCATATCTCTAATCTTGGATCATAGCCTAGGTTTTGCGGCCGCACAATTCATGTGCGGTCTAGCCTAGCTTTTGCGGTTGCATAATTCATGTGCGGTCCGCAATTTGCTCAAAAGTCTGCTTAGTTTTCCTTCTTTGATTGCGGTCGCAGATGGAATTCTGCGGACCGCACATTGGAAGCTTCTATGCCTTTTATTGTTTTGTGTTTAGACTACTCATTTTTTAGTCGGATTTCATCTCGGGAGTCCAAAATCTAGCATCCTGCAATTTTACACATTTCATTAGTTTCGGGAAGACAATTCAATGCTTTTAGACTTGAACAAAAGCTAAAAGGCGCTAATAAGTAGTCAAAATCCCTACTTATCAACGTTAGGTCTTCATTGTGTCCGCGAAGGACCTGACGCGATCGCGAAGCACTACGGTCCAATTGGCCTTCACGTTCTCGAGATGCTCTTCGCGTTCACAATGGCTCTTCCCCCTGACCTTCGCGTTCGCGACCCTTTGATCACGTTCGCGACCCTTTGATCGCGTTCGCGACCCTTTGATCGCGTTCGCATAGAACACTCATCTTCTCCTCTCCCAGACCCCTTACTCACCGCGTTCGCGAGTGAAGAGACGCGTTCACGGAGGGTTACCCCTCCAATACTCCACGTTCGCGAGCCCTTCTCCACGTTCGCGAAGAAGAAATTCTCCCCAATACCCAGTTACCCTATGCAATCATGAGAGTAGCTTCGCGATCGCGAAGAAGGATGCACCAGATATCAGAATCTCAGAAACCACTAATCCTCCTAAGTTCAAAATCAATCCGTAGCCTATCCGAAACTCATCCGAGCCCCTCAGGGTCCAAACAAAACATGCACATAAGTGTAATGACATTATACGAACTTGCTCGCTCGATCAAAACACCAAAATAATACCTAGAACTACGAATCAGACATCAAAATGAATGAAATTTTTAAAGAAACTTAAGAACTTCCAAATTTACAACTGGACGTCCGAATCATGTCAAATCAACTCCGTTTTGCACCAAATTTTGCAGACAAGTCATAATTAGTGAAATGAACCTACACCAAGTTCTAGAACCGAAATCTGAATCCGGTAGCAACAAAGTCAACCTACGATCAAACTTAGGAACTTTTTAAACCTTCAAATTACTAGTTTTCAACAAATCACGTTAAATCAAGTTAGGGACTTCCGAATTCGATCCAGGCATACGCCCAAGTCCCAAATCACGATACAGAAATAAAGAACTCCATTTTTGGTTTGCCTCATAAATAATCGTAGACATACACTCGTAAAAAAATGCTCATTAAAACGAAATGACGAAGAGAAAGAGAGAGAGAGAGAGTTGTATTTTAAAATTGAGGCGGGTCAATATCCGGACGGGTTATAGATGGGTTTAGTTATAATTTAGCTTAGGGTTTGTGTTAGGCCAATGAGACGGTGACATGTGGATATTAATTAATTTTTTTCTTTAGAAATTTCTGTTAGTAATAACGGTAATGTTGAGCCAAAAAAATAACGATAAGAACATTTTTATTCAAATAGGTGGATGAAGGACATTTTTGTACCAATTGTGATACTTCAGGGGTAGTTCTAGCCCTTTTTTTGTTCTAAATATGATGAATCCATATAAGCACCATAGTGTTAGACATGTTAACTAAAATGTGAAGGTCTTGAACAATCTTTTCTTAAAAAAAAGTTCTAATATAATTTGATTGAGAGGTGATAAACATCTAGAGGCGGAGTCAAGATTTGAACTTTATGTGTTTGGGATTGTAATCATTTTAAGTTATTGATATCCAAATTAATAAGCTGTACATACTTAATGAATTTCTTAAGACAAATACATAGTTTGAACAAAACTATTGAATTGCCTCGACCTCTTAAACATCCGTCATAAATACCAATCATCATTCTAACTTCCAATTATATTTGGATGGACTATAGTTTTATTCTTAACCTTCTAGTTACTTAAGCAACACTAATCCCAATCCAGACATGTCACTTACTCTTTCAATCATGTTAATTGGCTGTTTTGCAATATGAACAATCCCAAAAACTAGACTATACAAGTTTGGCCTAATGTTATTGACATATATTAGTTTGATCATGAGCTTTTGTAAATACAAAATTTCAATAGTTGATTTTCCAGTAAGAATATCAAATTAGTGGGTAAAAAATGAATTTCAAATAAAAAATTCCTAATCCATGTCAAATTATTTTTTTAAGCAACTTTCTGTCAAAACACAACTCGGTTTCCACAAATACAATTTTCCTTTTCACTCAAATATTGTCAAATACGGAAAAACCTACTAAAAGCAGGAAATACAGATAGGAAGGCAGTAGCCAGTGCGTATTTATGTATTTCCTTTATTAATATTATTTCTCGTTTTCCTTTTCCATTTCTAATTAGGAGTAAATAAATTTTTTATAAAATCACTTCCTCCATAAATCCTTTCCTTGCACTCATTGTTTTCTTCTCCAGCAAAAGTCTCTCTCTCTTCGCAGTTTCTCTCAGTTTAGATCTGGAAAAAGCTTCAAAGATGAGTCACCAGGCCGAGTCATCTGACTCGTGAGTACTCTTTCCTTCATTTTCACGTCTTCTCCATCGGTTAATCGACTGAATTGTTTTTAACTTTGAAATCGTTTCTAGAAAGTTCTGAGATTTGTATTTTAATTCTTCGTTTTCTTACTTTTCAGAAAAGGTGCGAAGAAGGATTTCTCTACGGCGATTTTGGAGCGGAAGAAGTCTCCGAATCGGCTCGTTGTTGACGAGGCGGTCAACGATGATAACTCTGTCGTTGCCCTAAATCCTGCCACCATGGAGAAGCTCCAGCTCTTCCGTGGAGATACAATTCTCATCAAGGTTTTTAATTATCCTACCTTTTTAGGGGTTTCCCCCTAAATCTCGAGTTCTTAGGGTTTTGACGTGGATAATCTGATTGTTTACATTGAGGGTAATTTTGCTAGTAATTGATTATTTGATTGCTTAGGTTAACTTCTAAATTGCTTTGTTATTTGTCGGTGAATCTGGTGGATTAGAGACTTATAATGTCAGTGTAAGAATAAGTGTGAGATTAGAAGATTTCTAGTTGTAGAGAATCCTTCATTTATCTTAAAAGGCCAATTATTTGGCTTTGGTATGAAATGGACTAGAATATAGCAAAACATATACAGAGAATTATAGCCGACTCTAATTAATTTCAGATTGAGGTATAGCTGATCGATTACTGATTTATATACTGCTTCCCGCTGCGTATGCAAGTGAATTTTGTGATGTGTGGTTCTAACTCTCTTCCTATATGTTTTAGAGCCTCAATTACCTCTAGATCTGTGTAGAACATTGGTATATTTAGAATTTTGTATTAGGTTAGAGTGTCAGATTGTTCTCATAGTGGATTTCGATTTTGTTTTCATATTTCGCATTGCTACTTGGATTTGTAGCTCTAATCAAGTGTGACAAGCTAGCTTGTCCTTGTCAGTACGGGGGATAATCAGGCTTTCTAGCTTATGGTGTGTCATTGAGTCTGTGCTCTGTTGATCCTTGATGACCAGATGTCTGTGGGTTCTATAAGTGACTTGGTATTCGGCTATATTACATCATTAGGGAATAATACTTTCTGAATCTTAATAGACATATACCATTTTGAGAATACTGTCGCTTTTGAAGCAAATGAAACCAAGTTTGACATGATGAATTATGGCGTCTTTGTTATGTTCTCACTTTATATAAGTGTGCGCTTAAACAATGATGCACAAAGTGTTTATGAGAAACAGTCGATTCTTTTAATTTCAACCTTGAGGAGTATAATTACTGTACTACATTCATATATGTATATATGGGGTACATTAGTTTCTCGTAAAATAGTTCGCTTCACTTTAAAGAAGCATGTGCTTTAATTCTCGCTTTTTCCTTCAAGCCCCACTGATCTTGGCACTTTTTTTTTTGCGCTTTTTTTTTGTCTCTATTAAAGACAATGGTTGTAATTTTCTCATGATGCTTGTGGTTTAATGAGGTTACCTCTCTGATTCTGTTTGCATATTTGTCTGCCTGTCTATCCAATTGACTCATTAGTTTTCTGCTGCATTTTATCCAGGGAAAGAAAAGGAAGGATACAGTTGTCATTGCCCTTGCTGACGAAACGTGCGATGAGCCAAAGATTAGGATGAACAAGGTTGTCCGTTCAAATTTGAGGGTTCGGCTTGGAGATGTTGTGTCTGTGCACCAATGTCCAGATGTTAAGTATGGAAAGCGTGTGCACATACTTCCCATAGATGATACAATAGAAGGTCTCACCGGGGATTTGTTTGATGCATTCTTGAAACGTAAGTGTGTTACTTTTCAATTGCAAGTGCAGTTTGACAATGTTTAAGGTTTTTTTCTTGGTAGCATAGTGGTGTATTATCATGATGCATTTTCATGCAATTATCATGATATTATTTACAATGTACTCAGTCTCCTTCGAGTCTCATCCAGGCTACACTTAGAATCAGGATTAATACTATAAATCACTTTTCTCTGCTTTGAATCGAGATTAATACTATAAATCACTTTTGAGATGGTAGTACAGGAGAATTCTAGTTTTTTGGCTGAATGTGGAGTTGCCTGCCCTCCTGTATTGTGCATCTCTTTTGGAATTCTCCATTATTTTTTAAATTATCTCCAATTCATGGTCTTTCCTAGATTTTGTACATTCTACTCTTTGATTTTGTCGATTGGCAGTGTAAATAGAGGTTAAAGGTTGTCTTCTTTGTTAGCAAATTTCTGTCCACCTCAATTATAAAAAAATGTGTCCACCTCAAATTTGTGAAAAATAGAGGTTAAAGGAAATTTTGAGCTCTGTTTGTGTTGACCTCAATTTTGAACGTCTTCCTTTTTGCAGCTTACTTTTTGGAAGCATATCGTCCTTTGAGGAAAGGGGACAATTTCCTTGTTAGAGGAGGGATGAGAAGTGTGGAATTTAAAGTCATCGAGACTGACCCTGGGGAGTATTGTGTTGTTGCTCCAGACACAGAAATCTTTTGTGAGGGGGAGCCTGTTAAAAGGGAGGATGAGGAGAGACTGGACGAAGTTGGCTATGATGATGTTGGTGGTGTGAGAAAACAGATGGCTCAGATTCGTGAATTGGTGGAATTACCATTGAGGCATCCGCAGCTTTTTAAATCCATTGGTGTGAAACCACCAAAGGGGATTTTACTTTATGGACCCCCTGGATCTGGGAAGACCCTGATAGCCAGAGCTGTGGCTAATGAAACAGGTGCATTTTTCTTTTGCATTAATGGACCAGAAATCATGTCCAAATTGGCTGGAGAGAGTGAAAGCAATCTCAGGAAGGCGTTTGAAGAGGCTGAGAAAAATGCTCCATCTATTATATTCATTGATGAAATTGATTCAATTGCTCCCAAGCGAGAGAAGACACATGGTGAAGTTGAGAGAAGGATTGTTTCACAGCTCCTGACACTGATGGATGGATTGAAATCTCGTGCTCATGTCATAGTTATGGGAGCTACCAATCGTCCTAACAGCATTGATCCTGCTCTCAGAAGGTTTGGTAGGTTTGATAGGGAAATTGACATTGGTGTTCCTGATGAAGTTGGACGCCTTGAAGTTCTTCGTATTCATACCAAGAATATGAAGCTTGCAGAAGAAGTGAGCCAACTTATTGAATATTTCTTTTTTTTGTTTGTTTAATTTTGTGATCAACTTCTGACTTAATGATGAATATTTGATTCTGCAGGTCGATTTGGAAAGAATATCAAAAGATACACATGGTTATGTTGGTGCAGATCTTGCTGCTCTTTGCACTGAAGCTGCACTTCAGTGTATTAGAGAGAAAATGGATGTCATTGATCTTGAAGATGATTCCATTGATGCTGAAATATTGAATTCAATGGCTGTCACGAATGAGCACTTCCAAACTGCTCTAGGAACAAGCAATCCATCCGCATTGCGTGAAACAGTAAGTAGCCTATTATGACCCAGTTATGTAATTTGGCTTCATACCTTATCATGTGCAATGTCCATTGTTGGTTATGATTCTTTTGTCATTCTGTCTCTATGGGGTTTATGGATGGAATAAATGGATTTTGTTATTCTAGTTCACAAATTTATTCGGTTCTTTTGTGTAAACTATACGCAGGTTGTTGAAGTGCCTAATGTCTCATGGGAAGACATTGGAGGCCTTGAAAATGTCAAAAGAGAGCTTCAAGAGGTAATTGGCTTCAATAAATTGGACTTGATGCATTCATATAAGTTCTGTGGTTTAGAGGGTTTCATCACTGCTCTTGTTTCATTTCATGTAGACTGTTCAATACCCTGTGGAGCATCCAGAGAAGTTCGAGAAATTTGGTATGTCACCTTCAAAAGGTGTTCTTTTCTATGGTCCTCCAGGATGTGGGAAAACTCTCCTTGCCAAGGCAATTGCAAATGAATGTCAAGCCAATTTCATCAGTGTCAAAGGCCCTGAGCTGCTCACCATGTGGTTTGGAGAGAGTGAGGCCAATGTCCGTGAAATTTTTGACAAGGCCAGACAATCTGCACCCTGTGTCCTCTTCTTTGATGAGCTCGACTCTATTGCTACTCAGGTAAAATAGTTTTTTGAGTATACCAAAATGGTTGTAAGCAAACACGAGCAATTTTTGATGGATTTTCCTAGACTCTGGCAGCACAAATCCCAATCTGCCGATTAAGTAGATATAAGCAAATAAGTCTGTAAAAAAGGAGGGCAAAAAAGGAAAAAAGAAGAAGTTATCCTTGTATCACTGCTTACTAAGAATGGTGCTTGATTTTATTGCAGAGGGGAAGCAGTGTTGGAGACGCTGGTGGAGCAGCTGATCGGGTTCTGAACCAACTTCTGACTGAAATGGACGGCATGAACGCAAAGAAGACCGTTTTTATAATTGGGGCCACAAACAGGCCTGATATAATTGACCCTGCACTTCTGCGACCTGGTCGACTTGACCAGTTAATTTATATCCCACTCCCAGATGAAGACTCGCGCCATCAGATTTTCAAGGCTTGTCTTAGAAAATCTCCCCTCTCAAAAGATGTCGATTTGAGAGCTCTTGCCAAATATACTCAGGGATTCAGTGGAGCTGATATCACTGAGATCTGTCAACGGGCCTGCAAATATGCCATAAGGGAGAACATTGAGAAAGTATGCTCTTCATCTGCTCTTTAATTTATTATATTTGGTTTTGTTCTTTTAAATCTGAGGTCACATCAACTGTGTTTGTTCTTGCAGCTTTTTATCTGTGTTTACTGTTGTACATCTACTGATATTGGGAGGCAAATCGAGGATTTTAAATTAGTGGGTTGAGATTCACTTAGTGTAAAGATATATCCCTAAAAATATGTCAACCATATGTGTGTGCATGATTGTGTGTTTGTATGCGTGTTTGTGCCCAGCACATGCTGCTGCAAAGGTGGATCTGCCACTGCTGATACTTTTCTAGGACAACATTTTAGGTTTTTTTTGTGTCTCAGCCTGCTGAATATTGAAGCGAAGGTGCTCTGCTGTACTTAGCTATGATTAGACCTGGCAAGATGGTTAAAAATAATAGTTATCCACCCAACCCAACCCATTAAAAATGGGTTGGATAACTGACTTTTTTGAACTGGGTCGAATATGGATAAAATTACCCATATCCATTAGAAAAATGAGTAACCAAATGGTTAACCAATGGGTAAAATATGGATAATACAATTATTGAAAAATTATTTCAGTAATGTTCTTCTGTTGCAAGGGGCAACAAATTCATATTAGAGCTTGAGGCTAATATGAAGTCATGAATGGATAATATGGTTACTCATTTTATCCGCCGGTTAACCCGTTTATTACCCGTGTTAAATATGGGCCGGGTCGGATAATTTACCAGTTTTTTCCATTACCCTTTTCGATCCGAACCATATCCGACCCGACCCGCGCGCTTTCCACTCCTAGCTATGATAAAAGGTGCCCTGCACTTCATTCTTCTCTAGTTTCACTGGTTTGCCGAAACAAATATCTGAAGTCAAGTGTTTATCCCCTCCTCATTCTTGAAAAACAACAATGTGCTGTGTGTCTCTTGCTTTAAACTCCATGTAAACGTTCTATCTGGTATCTTATATTGATGTTTGCAATCGTATAACCACTTTCTTCAAAATTAAGTTATGGGCATATTTGACGTTCTAATACTAGTCAAATGGTGTTCTTATTACAGGATATAGAAAAGGAAAGGAAACGAAGCGAGAATCCTGATTCTATGGACGAGGATGCTGATGATGAGATAGCAGAGATTACGCCCTCGCATTTTGAGGAGTCCATGAAGTATGCACGACGAAGTGTGAGTGACGCAGATATACGTAAATACCAGGCATTTGCTCAGACCTTACAGCAATCTCGAGGTTTTGGAACTGAATTTCGGTTTGCTGAGGCAAGTGGTGGGGCTGCTGCAACTGACCCCTTTGCAACTTCTAATGCTGGAGCTGATGATGATGACTTGTATAGCTAAAGTTATTGACTATCTTGTTATTCTGCTGCTACATCTCTTTTTCCTTATTGCAATAGAGTTGCCTAAACAATTCACTTCTAGGAAAATGTCTGGAATTAGTACTTCGTTTCTGGAAGCTGTTGGGCTACTTGCTTAACTTCTGGTTTATTTATGCCCACTCTTTAATGTTATCTTGAGGTTCTATGACCTTTTTAATGACCTCAATAGCTTTGCTAATATAGTGGACACTTTGTTATTATCCTCTATTATTTCCCCGTTTGATGAACAGCATGCCTTTGTGTATGTATTAGGTGCTAATTTTTCCTTGGCGGGTATCCCTTAAAACTCTACTCCAGTCTCCGTGAAATTAGATAGCACCTTGGTATTACTGAAACTTAATTAATTGGAAGTCCAATTGCGGGTGAGGTTTAGTTGAAATTACTTGGTGTATGTATGAGAACAAATAGACACAGTATATAATAGCGTGGTCTATTTTTGGTTTGACAACCAACATATATACGTGATTTCATGTTTTAGGTTTAGCATGGAACAGGATATTTTAAAATCATATTGAGTTGCTTATGCCAGAAATTATGTCCCCGTAGAAGCTCAACCCTGTTTCTACCAAATTTTCTGCAGCTCAAAACTAACATGATCCAAGTTATTTCTTATTATGTTTGAACTCCAGATGTAATCTTTATAAGAATTAAGAAACCTTTTAAACGTGTTTCCAATTAATGTGTTTTTTATTGCGTGGAAGTAACAAAAAAAAAACAACCTGAGACCTTGGAAAAGGAATTGAGTGGAGTGGTAATTTACTGTTACTCTGTTCAAGACTTGTACATGTTGTGCATGTAATTTGTGTTTATTCCCTTTAAAAAAAGAAACTTATGCTTATTCCCTTCAAGAAGAATTTGAAGTTCCTCTTCGACTGGTTGCTGTTCCTTTCGGTTTTGACGTCCAAAAAAGTTTGATTTCTGTATAAAATTTGGTTTTCTGGTACAAAAGGTTACATATCTAATATGATCTTTGTAAAGCTAATACAATGTTTGATTTCGGATATTAAACTCCACAAGTCCACAAATAAACTTAATTAGCATAGCTTGTGAAGTACATATACACGGTATAAGTTATTCAAAATATACAAGTAATTGCACCAGTCATACCTATTCAGAAAAGTGAAGTCAAGCCAGGAGAATCAGAACGGACTAAAAACGAAATGCAGAAACAACGTGCATAATGAAATGTTTTTGTTTTTCTTTTTTGATAAGTAGCATAATAAGTATCTAGTAAAGTATAACGAGCTTATTCAGAGAACCCAAAAGCCAGATCAGAGACAAATTCTCATAACATTGGTGTGCGCCTAAGGTTGCTTGAAATTCTTGACATGAGAACATCCAAGTGAGCCAAATAAATGATAGTTCACATACCGGCTTGGACCAGATGCATGCCTGAACCCCTTAGGCAGGCAATCCTTGATTTCCTTCCCATGAAAAACTGGGCGTTTGTTGTGACTCATGAGCTCGGGTTTCAGTATCATGTATTCTCCAGCTATCTTTATTGAGCTCAATGCTAAATTACTTTCGGAACTAACTGCATATAATTGGCGGATTCCCACAGTTTGATTGAGTGAAGACAGCAAAATAAGACAAACACATATGAGTTTAAGGGAAAGTTGTGTATTGGAAGCAGCAGCAGTCATTTTTAAAAAGTTTTGTTGTATAAAGTTTCTGTGGAAGTGTGTGTGTGTGTGTAGGCTCTGGAAAATGAGAGTTTGATGATGTGGGGCTTTTTTTAACAACAGAAAGAAAGGGGGTTTATAAATAGGCTCGTGAGTAGTAGAGGCGACAGATTTGTAAACAGCTCATTGCATTGCAAGCAGAGAAGAGACAGTACAAGCATGCAACAAAAAGTCTAAACTGCACACTGATATAGAGTGCTTGAGTTTTTTCTTTTTTAAAAAACTGACCTATAATATTAATAACATATAACTTTCATAAAAAGAATTGATATGGTAACATGTTAAATAGAGTAATAAAAATAATTCTTTACGCTGTCAGTTAATAAAAAAAAGAATTTCACTTGTCGATCAATGCATTTTAACACATCGTGGCAGGTAATCTGTCTTATTTTTCATATTACTAATTTCAGTTTTTATGAATAATTACATGCAAATATTTTGTCAAAAACTCAAATGTAAAAGGAGGAAAAAGGGAGCGGTGATGAGTGTGTGAAGTGTGTACTCATATCTTTGTGCGAAGAAATGAGATGAAAAAGCCCGTGAGTCTCCGTTCATTGCTTTTAATTAATCAACTTCTCTCTTCCATACTCGAATTAATTTTTCTTTTTTACTTTGTCTATGAACTTTTGGTTTCTTTACGTACTACGTCTGCGCTGTTGGTTTGTTCATCATATAACACTGTCCAACTCAAATTCTCCATATTCATTTATTAGGTTATATATACTACTAGTTGTTGTTTGAATTTAAGTTCGTCTCACCTTATTCATTTATTATTTAAATACTTAGTATTTACTGAAGTTTAAGGCAAAATCTTTTTTTGTTTCTGGACTGGATCCCGAATTCTCAGTTTGTTGTCAGCATACGTAGGTCGGGAAACAATTATGGGCCCTCTGTAAGATAACTAATAACGTGCTTAGAATTTTGCGGGGCTTTTGTATCCGTACCCACTTTTTGTGTCATATTTTAATTTATACCCGCTTTGTAAAAAAAATTGCATCCGTACCCACTTTTGCGCATAACTTCAGCATGAGAGGCTGAAGTAGCAAAGACAATCACGTAAAACATCAGCATTTTAGTAGACGGGCCTGAAGCAGCTTGCGAACTTCAGATCTATAGCTGAAGTTGTTGTCTTGTTACCGGGAAACTTCAGCATACGGGGCTGAAGTTCTCCAGTAATAAAATCAAAAACTTCAGCATACGGGGCTGAAGTTCCCCCAGTTACACTGGGAAACTTCAGCTCTGGAGCTGAAGTTTTGTCTTTGTAATTTTCTTTATAACTTGGGAACTTCAGCTCTGGAGCTGAAGTTTTGTCTTTGTAATTTTCTTTATAACTTGGGAACTTCAGCTCTAAAGCTGAAGTTTGTAATTGGAGCTGAAGTTTCGTCTTTGTAACTGGGGAACTTCAGCCCCGTATGCTGAAGTTTTATCTTTATAACTGGCGAACTTCAACCCCGTATGCTGAAGTTTTGTCTTTATAACTGGCGAACTTCAGCTTAACTGGTGAACTTCAGCTCAGAGAGGGAAAGGGAACTTAAGTTATTCAAAAAAATGGGTACAAGTTAAAAGTTTTTTAAAAAGCGGGTATAGATTAAATGGGGGCGACCAAATAAGGTACCCCGCGCAATTTTTACGAATTTTGCAGAGTTGTGAATATAGCAAGATTAATACTACTGCTTTCATTGTTATTGTAAAAAGCTTAATTGGTACTCCATCTGGTTCACTTTAAGTGATTCTTTTCGACTCTTTTCACACGTACGGAGGAATTCATCTTTTAGCACTAATTAACAATAAAATTGATCATATTAACCTTAATTTGGTCACTAGAAACATAACAAACTACTCCTAGCCCCTAGACTCTTTACTCCAAGGACAACTTTGAAAAGAAGAAATTAATTCCTTTTTGATATCTGAAAAAAATCAAATATTGTGGACCACAATTTTTTTTTAAAAAAATTACTTAAAGTGGACCGGAGGAAGTACAATAATAAGTTTCAATTAATTCCTCCTACTAGTGAGATTAATTATAGTTCTTAGATTACTTTTAATTAAGGTGATTCAAAATTTTCTCTTGTGGATGAAAATACTGAGCTAGTGCGGAGAAGCTTACGACTAAGCCAAAAATCAGTGTCGAACATACACTTTTGAACCATATGTATCATCCAAGACAGCTTTGCCAGAAAATTTATACAACAATCTGATACTGTTTATATATAACAACAATAAACATCAATTTAGAATTGAAGGTAAAACTTCAGACCCAAATGTGTATACAAGCTGAATTGTGACAATTTGATATCGACACCACTATCCTAGTCAGCCATAAATAGTTGCTATTTAGTCAGCGACGCAAAAAGATTGAATCTTACCTGCTTCCTATCTAGATTACCATATCCAATGATCTGTCACATACATGTGTTTTCTTTTATTATAACTACAATGGGTTCTCTCTGATTTCTTTATGTTTTTTTTTCCTTTGTTGGTTTTCTAATCAATTTGTACGAAATAGAAGGTGGAAAAGTGAGGATGCAGCTACAATAATTGATGCAACAGTGTTGGGTAGAATATGTCCATTGCTATAAGTAATGCGTATACAAGGTTTAAATGGTCAAAATAAATGCTGTACAATTTATTGTTCTAGTAGCGTGCGTAGCCACCACATTGACCAATTAACTCAAGGAACATTACAAAGTAGCTAATTTATAACTTATGTTGGGCATATTTATAATGTTATAATGTTACTTTACTCATGTTTTAATCGTTTTTTGGGTACTATTTGATCTTTAAAATGTTTAATATGTGTTAACTATTGGTTTTATGACTAATGAGTTGTGTGTGATGATTTAGGGTGTTTGGAGTGCAAAATATGAAGAAAAAGTGCTCCATCTATAGAGAATAGGATGGATGCATCGCATCCAACCTAGGAAAAAAGTGTATTGAGTGCACCCCTAGTAGTGAAGTCGGGCTAAGGCATCCGCCTTAGCATTCGCACCTGAGCACAACAGAGATGAAGGAGCAATGGGTGGATGGCACGCGAAGCATTCACCCCATCATCAACCCCTGAAACTGAGTTGGATTAGGAGAAGGAAAACTTTGGCCCATCACTTTTGTACGCAATATATAAGCCAAAAACGCATCTTTTAGGTTATCTAACACACAGGTAAGCGGATACAAGCATCACAAAGTTTGAAAACTACAGAATTCGTCTTGGGTTCTTACTTTTTCCTTCTTTTATTGATTGTTATGTATTCTTGGGAATTCCTTGATATTGCTACCATGAGGATGCGTGGCTAAACTCATTATTCTGGGGGTCATGGGTGCTACATGAATGTTGACATTTGAAGTTTAAATTGACGAATTTGATTTTATTATATTGGGCTGTTTATATTATTTTGTTCTTAATTATTTCGCTGAGTAGCTAACAGTGAAATACTATTTACGAATCTAGAGCAGAACTCGAAAGTGGGAATTCTGGAATGCATTTAGAATTAAATAGAGCAAGTTCTTGAACCCGGACATTGAGGAACGGATTCGCGGTTAGGATAGGCATATACCTGATTGCCTTGCTTGGTTGAAATACAGGAAATGTAAATGCATTCTTGTTTGTCTTAATTCCATAGACATATAGGCATTAAGTTGGTTTGAATAGGCGATACTTGACAGATTCTTATGAGTAATATCAAACCTGTCAATCAACAAACCAGGTAAATCGATTAGTCATTTTAAGCCAAGAACGCAACAAAATTGTTAGCTAGCCTACGACCATGGAATATACTCCCCTATTGCTTGTTATCCAAAATTACCTACTTGTCTTAGTCGATCTCTAGTTTATTTAATCACTTGGTGGTTTCTTCGGTTGTTGATTAATTACTTACACATTTTGAGAAAAAAGAATCTCTTGAATAGATAATTTTTTTGAGTTTAAATCAGTCTGAAGTTAATCATAAATCNCCCTTCCCAACTACGAAATTAGATCTTGATGTTTTAACTTTAATACCACGCAAGAGGGGTGGTTTGTGTGGTGCCCGATTTTTCGCCTAAACTGATTATAGGACCTGGTTCTTCTATGTATTCCTTAACCTACTATTGCTGAAATAGTAAATGCGGAAAGTAAAGAACACAAGTATTTTATGTGGAAAATACCTGGCCCAAAAGGTGAAAAAATCATGACCTACTTCCCAGTAGGATTTTCCCAAACTCTTCACTAAATCACTGAGCCAAAAACTGCATTTACAAAAATACTTTTTGTAAACCTAGGACTAACTCTAATCCTTTGTCGCAAACAACCTCTAACTGTTGCGACAACTTCAAGTTAACTCTAACTTGAATACTCTGAGTACCTATTACAATTGCCTCTAGATAAAGCTGAAAGGTACAATATGAAAACACCTACTACAATTGAACTAGAGTAAAACATAGACACTTGGAGCTGGTTCTTTTATCTGGTTCATGTAGCTTCAGGTTTGCACACTTGAATCACATACGAATTGCTTGCAAAATGCCTTGCTATTTTGCTCTCAATTCCTGTTTAACTTCTGCCTTTGTACATGCTTGTAAAATGAGATCATCCTGCAATATATAAAGTTAGTAGATGAAGAAATAACTAGAGTTCTAATGCTACTCTTCCTTGGTGGAAGAGTTCTAGTTGATCTCAACTCCTAACTCCTTTCTTATCTTGGATAATGTTCTCATCGAGTAAGGCGTCCTTCTTCTTATCAATTATACAACCTTCTCGATCAGGAGATATCAATTATGCCAAGTTAAGTTTATCTCCTTCATGTGCATCCCACATGCTTGAATCTTCCCATGTCTATGTACACAAGGAATGGACATGGTTCATGCCTGAACTTCCTTTTTCAATCTTCAAAACTATCCTTCACTTGGGCCAAAAAAAATTCTCTCTTTTTGATGATGACAAACTCTGTGCTTTTCATAAGCTTAGGTCCTGTTTCAACTTAGCTCAACAACAACACAATGTTAGAATTATTTTTCCTTTTTATCATTTATCATCAAAGACCAGGTTTATTAGGTTATAAACATCACAGTTCAAAGTATAAAGCACAATCTTTTCCCCCCTTTTGGCATCATCAAAAAAATGCATAAAAAATGTGAGTCCCAGATTTTAAAACTTGCTCATGGCCACTGGGGATACCTCAGATACCTCAAATGCATTCATGGATTAATCATCAACAATCAAGCTACGAATTTAAACTATCAAAGAAATATAAACAGACAATTAGAGCAAAACCAACAAATTTCATTGATAGTTGATATGATTCTTCCACAAAACACAAAAATAAATAAATTATTGAAAACATGAGCAAACAAGAAACATCCCAAACTGGGTCACTGAAAGGTCTACACTGGGCGAGGAGTTTAAGGCTTGGAAGAACCGGGGGCTTGGTTTTTGGCTTGGAGAAGTTTCAACATGTCTTGAAGTATTTCATCATTCTTCTCCTTTTCCCTTGCTAGTTCAGTTTTGAGAGAATCCCTCTTAGACTCTACCTCAGCCAACCATGTCTTCAATCTTGCAATCTCAACATCCTTTGCCCCACTCTCCTGCACCAAGGCTCTGACCTTGCTATTGACTGGTGCCTTTTTAGATGAACCAGGTTCATTGGGAGTGCCGTGGACCTCATAATCACATGCAATCAGAGTGTTAGCACCAAAGTGATATTTGCTTGTAGCCATCTCCCACTTCTTCAGGGGAAATTTACAATGCTCAAGCACAGCTATGAGAATGAATCCATAGGGAATGACATGAGCTTTGGAGCCATTGATAACCCTATCAAGGAGCTGGATTATAAATCCCAGCCAGTTAATATGCCTTCCACTATCCAAGCATTCCATCAGAACCAAGTCCATGAAGTTGGCAATGTGCCTCCTTTCCTGCCTAGGCAGAACACACTTGTTGATGAATTCAAATAGCACATTGTGGGGTGGCTTCATCTCACTCTTGTACACAGCCTTGGGCTCACTTTCTTCCTCATTGTCACTGAATTTTCTGGTGATGGCAAGGGCAGTAGGAAGGTTTTCTAGGCTTGGCCATTTCAGCTTTGTATAGTCATTGTACTCCTTAGCAGGTACGCCTAGAATTTCACCCAGCTCCTTTTCATCGAAAGAAATTTTGCACCCCTTTCGCCAGGATGGTAACCTTTCCATCCTTCACTCTAGCATTAGCCATAAAATCAATAATTTCACCCCTCGCCAATCTTCCGTCCATCTGAAGGACCATGTTCTTCCAGCCTTGCACTTCTAATTTCTCCAACAGCAACACCATCCCTTCCTCCTCGAAATCCTTGAGGAGTCTACCCTTCAGAATAGTTCTTTTGCCAAACTTGGCCATCTTGTCCTTTTCACTGTCTGATTCTTATTTCTCTTCTCCACTCCATTCCTCTTCTTCAACAATTTTTACTTGTTTGGTTTTCACTGCAGACCTGGTCCTTTTTGCCAAGGTGGATGGTTCAACAGACTTTGACATAGAAGTAGACTTCTTAGTGGAAGTCTTGGCTTTCTTGGGCTTGGGAGTCTGAACCTCCACTTCAGCGATCACATCTTCATCTTGATGGACCAGGTCCATATCATCCACATCAACAGCCTAAACAGGCTTTCCCACCTTCTTCTTCCCTTTGTCCATCCTTTTCTTTTTGCTTTCTTCTAAGGCTCTTTGCAACTCTTCCTCATTCTGCTTTAGCTGACTTCTTGTGGCTCTTCCTCTTGTGGGAGGAATTTCAATAGTGTCAGAAGAGGAAAACTTCCTTTTCTTGTTAGGGTTTCTTCAAATAATGAACCAGGTTCATCTGTATTTTTCCAAGTTTGACCAGCCCTTCAGCAGCTTCTCCAGACCCACTTCCCCTTATTTTCTTGACACTTTCCTCCATTTTATCTGATTCTGCTCCAAAAATATCCATTCTACCTGTATCAGAAGTGGGTGAAGAATCAACCACTCTTTTCCCCATTCCCCTTTCTTCACTTCGAACACCCTCACTCTCTTTTTTATTTTCCCTTTTTATTTTTACCACCTCTCCTTCTGGACTCAGAAGTTTCTACATCCACCACAGATCCAACCAAAATAAACCTATTCTCCATATTTTTAGCCAACTGAGAAATGACCTTAGTAGTAGTATTTGGGCCAGAGGTTACCTGTTCAGTATCAGAAGGCCCAGTTTCTTCCCCCTCAGTCGCAGACTTAAAAGAGTCGTCAGAGTTCTGGGGTTCTTGGGCTTGGGTAGCTTTTAGTTGTGCATTTAATTTCTTTGATAACGCACTTCCAGCCACAATCTTGCGAGCAAGCATCTTTGCTCTTCTTTCTTAGGCTGAGGAGTGGTTGAAGATGAGGAGCATGGTGGGGGGTATACCGGGGTTATCAGAAGGGTTAGTCATTTTGTGCTTGGTTCTAGAAAAAATAAGAGAGGTATATTGAAATTTGGAGGATGAGAGAAGGTGGAAAGTATATTCGATGATTTTAGAATTATAAAGAGAGGACAGAGATGATGATGATTAATTTAAAGGGAGGGGGTAATTAATGAGTAACGACAGGCTCATCAATTTTTTAGAAGTCTAATCAAACTGAAATGTCAGTTTTGAATAGACGATGGAGTCTTCCTAGAATCTAGGTGATTTAATTTGGTTAGATTCTTTTGAATGGTACTGGTTCAATTTAAATGGATAATTTTAAGAGAGATTTGGACTTAGGTAGGACTCTGCTCATGATTCAAATATTATTATTTCAAATTGCGTAGGGTGTAGAAAACATACCGTGTTATCTAGATGAACCAGCATTGATGAACCAGGTTCTTCACTGAGAATTCTCTAGTGCATGTCTAAATTTGTCAAAATAGAGAAAATATCATTTGAGATTAATGAATCATTGTAACACATGGAACAAGATTATACTATTTATAGTATGAGACTGAGCAAAAATTAATCTAGTTATATACACAATTTCTAGATTTTCTAACCAATTTTTTTTGTTGTGAATTCTTAACTGGTCCTTTTAGGTGATCTTAATCATCCCTAATTCTAACCTGTTCCTTTAAAAGTGATCTCTACTTAGAGCTTTTGTGAAGATATCAGCTATTTTCTTGTCAGTAGCACAAAATTCCACAGTGATTAACCCTTTTTCATAGTTATCCCTCAAAAAGTGATGCCTAACATCTATGTGCTTAGTTCTCTTGTGATGAACATGGTTCTTGGTCATACTAATTGCACCAGTATTATCACAAAAAATGGGGATACAACCAAAATCAATTCCAAAGTCCATCAATTGCTGTTTGATCCACCACAATTGAGCACAACATGAGGCAAAAAAAACATACTTATTTTCAGCAATAGATAGGGCTGCTGAATTTTGCTTTTTCGTGGCCCAAGACACAAGACATGAGCCAAGAAAGTGTGCCATACCCGAGGTGCTCTTTCTATCCACAAGAAACCCTGAATAATCAACATCGGCATATCCCACAAGATTGAAATTACTACCTTTTGTATACCAAAGACAAAGATCAGTAGTGCCTTTTAGATATCTCAAAATTCTCTTGACAACAGTCAAGTGAGACTCCTTTGGATTTGCCTAAAATCTTTCACAAAGGCCTACACTGAAAATAATGTCAGGTCTACTAGCAGTGAGATACAACAATGAGCCAATCATTCCCCTATTCAACTTCTGATCGACATATGAACCGGGTTCATATATATCCAACTTTGTAGCTGTTGCAATAGGAGTGTCAATTTCTATGGAATCTTTCATTTTAAACCTTTTAAGCAACTCGTTTACATACTTATACTGATGGATCATAGTTCCATTTGAATTTTGTTTAATTTATAAGCCTAAAAATAAATTTAGCTCACCCATCATGCTCATTTCAAATTCACTCTCCATTAGTTTAGCAAATTCTTTACTTAGCTTATCAGTAGTTGCTCCAAAGATTATATCATCAACATATCTGAACTACCAAGAGATCTTTACCTTTTTCTTTCAAGAATAAAATATTGTCAATTTTACCTCTCTTTTAGTCATTCTCAAGCAAAAATTTTGATAATCTTTCATACCATGCTCTTGGAGCTTGCTTGAGTCCATAAAGTGCTTTGTCAAGTTTGTACACTTGATCATGATTTTCTTTGTTTTCAAACCCTGGAGGTTTCTTGACAAACACTTCTTCCTTTAGATAGCCACTGAGGAAGGCGCTCTTGACATCCATCTGGTGAAGGGTGAATTCCATGTAAGTAGCAAAAGCTATGAGGAGTCTTATTTCTTCTAGCCTTGCAACTGGAGCAAAAGTTTTATCATAGCCTTCCTCCTGACTATATCCTTGAACCACCAATCTTGTCTTGTTCCTTGTAACTGTTCCATCTTCATCAAATTTGTTTCTGAAGACCCACTTTGTGCCAATTACTGATCTGTCCAAGGGTCTTGGTACCAGATGCCAAACTTGACTCCTTTCAAATTTGTTGAGTTCATCTTGCATTGCATTTACCCAGTCTGCATCCTGCAAAACCTCAGCAACATTTTTAGGTTCAATAAGAGATAAGAAAGCATAAAAAACAAAAATATTCTTTAATGAAGATCTAGTTTTGATTCCAGAGGTTGGATCAGTAATGATGCTCTCAATGGGATGCAAAATTTGATATTTATAAGGTCTCACAACCAACTGGTTTCCCCTTGATGTTCCTTCAATGTTTTGTTGCTGTGAAACAGGTTCAAGGACAGGTTCCATTGAGGTTTGATGATCATTTCCTCTTTGTTCTATTCCCCCTGTCATGTTGCTCTAGGTGGATGAACCTGTCCCATCACCTGTTTCTTCTTCCAGTGCAACTTCAGTATAGGGTGTGGTTTCATTTAAGTTTCTTACCAGCCCAATTGCTTAATCATCATGTTCCTGTCTCTCAGAAAGGATGTTAGTTTCATCAAAAACCACATGAACACTTTCTTCAACACACATAGTTCTTTTGTTATAGACCTTATAAGCTTTACTATGTGAAGAATATCCCAAGAATACTTCCCCATCACTTCTGGGATCAAACTTGCCTAGAGAGTCTTTACCATTGTTGTGCACAAAGCACTTGCATCCAAATGTTCTAATATGGGATATATTTGGTTTTCTCCCTTTAATAACTCATAGGGAGTCTTTTCTACAAGAGGTCTAATCATGCACCTATTTATGATGTAACATGCAGTATTTACAGCTTCAACCCAGAAGTTATGGGGCCATTTACTAGAAAGAAGCATAGTCCTAGCCATATCTTCAAGTGTACTACTCTTTCTTTCAACTACATTTTGTTGTGGAGTCCTAGGATAAGAAAAATTATGATCTATTCCATGCTTGTCACAAAATTTAGCAAATTTGGCATTTTCAAATTCAGTGCCATGATCAGACCTAATTGATACAAGTTGATTACCTAGTTGTTTCTAAGTTTTTCTAACAAAATAAGTGAACATGTCAAATGCTTCATCTTTAGATGTTAAAAACAATGTCCAAGTAAACCTAGAGTAATCATCAATAAGCACTATCACATATATTTTACCACCTCTGCTTAATGTTCTCATTGGACCATAGAGATCCATATGGACCAGTTCATCGTTCTGGTGGTACTTACCACTTTCTTGCATTTAAAAGAGGATCGTACCTACTTACCCCTTGAACAAGCCTCACAAAATTTATCTTCCTTGAACTTAATGTTAGGAAGTCCTATCACCAAGTCCTTAGAGACTAATTTGTTGAGTTGACTCAGACTTGTATGTCCAAGTCTCTTATGCCAAATGAGGGGATCATTGTCCAACACACTTAAGCAAGTGAGTTCATTTTATGAAAGTGTGGACAGATCTACAATGTATATATTGTTCACTCTTTTCCCTGAAAAACAATCTTGTCATTGGTAAGATTAATCACAAAACATTTAGTAGAGGTAAACGCTACCAAGTTGCCTCTTTCACACAATTGTAATACACTAATTAGACTGTATTTTAAGCCGTATATCAAGTAGACATTCTCAATAGAGTGAGAGTCAGTCTTACCTACCTTACCAACCCCAATGATCTCACCTTTCTTCCCATTTCCAAAGGAGACATTACTTCCTTTGAGGTCCTCAAGTGAAGGAACTGGTCCTTGCTTCCTTTCATGTGCTTTGAGTAGCCACTATCCATGTACCATATTTGGATGCTCCCTTTCACTTGAATATGCAAAAGGAAATCAGGGGTTAGTCTTAGGAACCCAAACTAATTTGGGTCCCTTTCTATAGGCAAAATGATGAATTAAATTTGTTTTAGCCCAATTTGGTAGCCAATTCTACCATTGAACACATTTTTTGTTCTTTTGGCTTGCCTTTTCTTTTGCATTACATTCACTTTTATAGTGACCTGTTTTACCATAGTGAGTACAAATCATGTTCCCAGGAAGAGTGAGGTACTTTCTTTTGGGATCCCATTTAGGTTTCTGATTTCCAAAGCCAAGTCCTCTTCTATTGCTACTATGATGTTCCTGTAGCCATGAAAGAGCATCGAAGGACCTGTTCCATTTACAGTTTCCGTCTAGTTCATGCTTGACCTTGCCTAGATCCTCCTTCAAGACTACCTGCTCATCCTTCTTATACAACTCATCTTTCCGTTTACCTGTATTTTCCTCTAGAGTGAGTTGTGTGCAATCAGCTGTCTTCTTATTTGTTCCTAATTTTAGTTTTAGATTTTCAGATTTTATTTCTAGGAAATTTGCTTCAAATGCATGAACCTAGTTCTTTAGCAGTATTCTCACGTACATTCTCACTAACTCTGAGTTCCAGGTTCTTACACTTTTCTTTCAAGAATTAAATATTCCTTAGACAACTGTTCCTTTTCATTGTTTATATCCTCAGATTCATCAATGAAATCTAGAAGTAACTCAGATAGTCTTTCTTTAGACAAAAACTTAATCTTGTCTTTGAGATGAATTATACTTACCTCATATTCCTCATCGGATTCTCCAATTGCTATAAGTGCTTGTTCATCTCCATATTCATCATCTGAGTCCTCATCTGAGTTTTCTCCCCAAGCAACAACCATAGCCTTTGTTTGATCCTTTGTTTTTCTTGGGATGAACCTATTCCTCTTCATGTTTTTTTTGTTCAGCTCTTTCCTTCTTCCGTTTAATTTCCCAATGAGGGCAATTATTTATGTCATGATCAGTCTTCCCACACTTGTAGCAACCCTCATTGCTATATTTTTTGGGAACCCTTGGTTTGCTATAGTTTCCACTTCTTGAAGAACCCTTTCCTCTCATTAGGTACTTCTTGAAGTCCTTTGTGATCATAGCCATCTCATCTTCCTCTAGATCAGAACCTTCAGTGATTTTGAGTGTCAGGCTCCTTTCCTTCTTGGGTACATCCATCTTCATGGTTTGCCTTCTAAGTTCATAAGCAGTGTGATTTCCAATCAGCTCATCCAACTTAAGAGTTGCAATGTTCATTGATTCATGAATTGCAGTGATTTTTCTTTCCCAAGAGACGGGAAGAACCCTTGTCAGAATCTTATCAACTTTGTCTTCTTCAATAAGAATCCTTCCAAGATACTTAAATTCATTCAGTGTGTTGAAACTTGTATACATCTCTTAGATGGTTTCCCCTTCCTTTATAGTGGAATTGTCATATTGAGATTATATTAGAGTTCCTATGGACCTCTTCACTGTTCCTTCATGAGCCACTTGAAAAGTGTCCCAAATTTCCTTAGCAGTAGTACATCTTTGAATTCTGCTGTTCTCGTCTGGACCAAGTCCACACACAAGCCATTTATTGGCCTTGGCATTCTTCTCCCATTTCCTCAAGTCCTCAGCAGTGTAGTCAGCTCTTGTTTTTGGCACATCTCCTCCTTCAACATTCTTCTTCATGGTAGCCATGGGACCATCAGTGGTAATGTCCCATAGCTCATAGTCTTCTCCTATGATGTGGTCTCTCATTCTGTTTTTCCACCAGGAGTAGTACTGACCATTGAAGAGTGGTGTCCTAGCAGTTGATTGTCCTTCCCAATTTTTAGGTGGTGCACTCATATTGATCTTCTCTTAAGGTGTTAGCCTCTTCAAGGATAACCTGCTCTGATACCAATTGATGTTTTATACTTCAACACCACACAAGAGAGGAGGGTGATTTGTATGGTGACCAATTTTTTGCTTACACTGATTATGGAAGGACCTGGTTCTTCTAAGTGTTCTTTAACCTACTATTGCTGAAATAGTAAATGTGGAACGTAATGAACACAAGTATTTTACGTGGAAAACACCTGGCTCAAAAGTTGAAAAACCACGACCTACTTCCTAGTAGGATTTTCCCAAACTCTTCACTAAATAACTAAGCCAAAAACTGCATTTACAAAAACACTTTTGTAAACCTAGGACTAACTCTAATCCCTTGTAGAAAACAACCTCTAACTGTTGCGACAACTTCAAGTTAACTCTAAATTGAATACTCTAAGTACCTATTACAATTGCCTCTAGATAAAGCTGAAAGGTACAATATGAAAACATATACTATAATTAAACTAGAATAAAATATAGACACTTGGAACTTGTTCTTCTATCTGGTTCATGTAGCTTCAGGTTTGCACACTTGAATCACACACGAATTGCTTGCAAAATGCCTTGCTTTTTTGCTCTCAATTCCTGTTTAGCTTCTGCGACTATGCATGCCTGTAAAATAAGAACATCCTACAATATATAGAGTTAGTAGATGAAGAAATAACTAGAGTTCTAATGCTACTCTTCCTTGGTAGAAGAGTTCTAGTTGATCTCAACTCCTAACTCCTTCCTTATCTTGGATAATATTCTCATCGAGTAAGGAGTCCTTCTCCTTATCAATTATGCAACCTTTTCGATGAAGAGATATCAATTATGCCAAGTTAAGTTTATCTCCTTCACTTGCATCCTAGATGCTTGAATCTGCCTGTGTCTATGTACATAAGGGATGGACCTGGTTCATGCATGAGCTTCCCTTTTCAATCTTCAAAACTATCCTTCACTTGGGCCAACAGATACCATACTCACTACTTTATTACTCGAAGACCACGTATACTTACGTGTGTGTTTGGTTGCAACAAGTTTTTAATGTTGTTTCCAGGGACTTAGAAATTATCTACTTGTCTGAGTTAAGATTTTATTAGTTATTTGTTCAAGTTTTAATTTTCAGTTTGCCTTGTTTGTGTTAACACATGCTTTTCTCTTGAATGCAGAGGAGTAGAAGTGCAAACAACCTCCTTCCTCTTGATCCTAAAATTGAACGAACACTTCACAGAGTGAGGAGGGAAGTCGAAGCTAGAAGTAGAATAGAAAGAGAGTTGGAAATCATTGATAAATGGGGATTTTGACTACTTATTAGCGCCTTTTAGCTTTTGGTTTAGTCTAAAAGCGTTTAATTATGTTCCCAAAAATTGATGAAATGTGCTTAATTGCAGGAATATTGGAAGATGAACTCTCGAGATGAAATCCAACTCAAGAAGGAGTAATCTGAACCCAAGGACATACAAGGCATAGAAGCTCAGAAGTGCGGACCGCAGAATATCATCTGCGACCATAGATTATGAAGGAAAAGTCAGCAGAGTTTGGTGCAAAGTGCGGTCCGCACATGAATTGTGCAGCCGCAAAAGCTAGGCCAGGAGCGATGTTCAGAGAATGTGCATTCCAAGTCCATCAAAAGTGCGGACTGCACAAGAATTGTGCGGTCGCAGAAGAAGTGCTATGCGGCCGCAAATGTAAAAGTGCAGACCGTAGTTACAAATCTGCTGACCGCAGAAAGAGTGCCTTACGGTCACATATCAGAATTATGCGACCGCAGACTTCCAATACTGAGAAGTTGAAGAATTATACAGACCACACATGGAGTTGTACAGCCGCAGAACCTCCCGAAGGACATTTTTGTCCGAAATTTCCAGCTCCGTATAAATAGACGAGTTTCACAGTTATTGGTCAACTTTTGATATCAGCAGCTACAATAGCCGTTTCTCTTTACTTCTTTTAATAGTTTTTCATATTTTGAGCTATTTTAACATAGATTTTATCATTTTAATCTTGCAATATGAGTTTAATTATCATTTCTTCTTCTTTTTTTTCTTTAATTTCAAGCATGAGTAGCTAGACTTTTACTAGGGTTGTGACCCAACCCTAGTGTGTAAACCTTATTGGTATTTAATTTAATGCTTGTTTATGATTGGGTGTTTATTATTTAGCCTTGTTTATGATTTAATTTGTAGAATTAATGGTTGCAAACATTAGTTCATGCCTATTTGACTTGGTCTCTACTTGAGAAAGAGAGACTTAGTCTAGAAAAACTTGGCTAACAAGAAATTGGGTAAATCGAGAGATTGATAATCCTAATTAAAGGGTTCAATATAGAGATAGTAACAACCCGACTTGAGATTTTACCAATCGTTTTGTTCAATACCCATTTGGACTTGAGAAAGCCAAATTTGGAAAAATCACTCTCTGACCGAGAGGTATTGAGTGGGTAATTGAGTGTTGATAGATATAATATACCCCGACCAATAAAAAAACATTAAAATTTATATCCCGTTAGGCAAATACCTAGGTGATGGTCATAGCCCTAGGCTTTTTACAAAACTTTGAAAAACAACAAAAACAATCTCTTAGTTTTATTTCCTAACTTGCAATTGTAGTTTTAAATTAGACTTAAAAACAACCCAATTTTGTGGAATTGTAAATTGAGATATTCAAACTCACACGCTACAATATATACTACTAACTCCCATATATAGCTCCCTGCGAAATTCGACCCCGAATCTTGTTGGGTAGTATCATTGCAATCGACCATTTCATAAACTTTAATTGAGGTGAAAAATTGGAAGAGATCAATCGTAGTTCAACCACAACCAATAGAGATGGTAGGTAATGAAGAGCGTCCAATGATAGAAGCTGCAAGGCCCAATCTTGCTAATATGACTCAAGCTATTGTGAAGCCTGATATCATGGGTTACTTTGAACTCAAACAGTACATGGTACAACTGATTCAGTCCACAAGGAAATATGTGGGTCTATCTCATGAAGACTTGCAGAGGCACATTCAGAACTTCCTGGAAATTATGGACACTTACAATTATCCAAACGCTTCTAAGGACTACGTCAGGCTAACACTGTTTCCCTTTTCACTACTAGGGGAAGCTAAGGAATGGTTACAAAGGAGCCCGCAAACTCAATCCACACTTGGGATGATCTAGAAAGGAAATTATTAATCAAGTTTTTTCCCACTAAGAAGACAAAGTTACCGAGGAGCCAGATTCTTGGGTTCCAACAACGGGATGGCGAGACTCTTCGTCAAGCTTGAGAAAGATACAAGAATCTACTCAGAGACTGCCTGCATCATTGTCATACTGATGAGGTGTTGGGTCATACTTTCGTTGATGGGTTAGACGTGACATCAAAGATAAATCTTGACTCAACTTGTAGGGGTAGTTGCATGGCGAGGCCATATATTGAAATCCAACTCCTACTAAACAACTTCACTGCTAATAAGCATAATTGGCAAGGAGATGGGGAACCACGAAGAGGAATCAAACAGAAAGCAGCCAGTGTAATTGAGCTTGATGACTTCTCAGCCATCAGAGCAGATATAACATAATTGGAAAATCAGATGAATAGAACGAAAATGCACCAACACAGCAGATGTAACATGTACAACATATGGCTACTTGCTGCGAATTTTGTGGTGACAGTCACACGAGTGACATGTGCCCTATGAATCCTGAATCTATCTACTATATGGGGAAACAAAGCAGAGGTCCGATGAATCAACATGAAAAATATGGGAACACTTAAAAGCAAAATTGGAAGAATCATCCTAACTTCTCCTAGGTGGAAATCAGCCGACTCAGAATCATTATAGACCCCAAGGAAATATTAATCATTTTTAGAAGCCACCCCAGCAAGTAGAGGAGAGCACAAATGACTTGTTGAAGAATTTGTTCCTTGACAATCAACAACTCAGGACTGATTTCAGAAATCTTAAGATAAAAATGGGGCAGTTAGCGTCAAATCAAAATACTAGGCCCGCAGGCTCTCTTCCCAGTGATATAGAGAAGAACCCTCAAGTTAATATAGTTACACTAAAAAATGGGAGGGAATTAGAAGAAGTGCCACATAAGAGAAAGGATAAGCTTATACCTGAGAGGGAGTTGATTCCTAAGGTAACACTTGAGTCAAAGAAAGATGATGCAAGTTCAGAACCAGTGAATGATGCAAGGCCACCACCATCTTCCCCCAAATATTGCAGAAAAAGAATGATGATCGCATGTTCAACAAATTTCCCTCTATGTTGAGTCAGGTTCAATTGAATATTCCATTGGTAGATGTACTTCGCGAAATTCCAAAGTATTCTAAGTACATAAAAGATATAGTGGCTCACAAGAGGAGATTGACCGATTTTGAGATAGTGGCACTTATTGAGGATTGCACTTCAAGGATCCAAAACAAGCTTCCTCACAAGCTTAAGGATCCTGGAAACTTCACCATCCCTGTGCGGATTGGTAATATCGATGTGGGTCGTGCTCTTTGTGATTTGGTGGAAACCATAAATATAATGCTCTTGTCCTTGTTCAAGAAATTGGGTCTGGGATCTCCAAGACCAACCACTGTGATGTTGCAACTAGCGAATCGATCCATAGCCTACTCTGAAGGAGTGATTGAAGATGTGTTGCTGCAAACTGGGAAATTCATCTTCCCAACTGACTTCATTATCCTAGATTATGAGGCTGATGAACAAGTTCCAACCATATTGGGATGATCTGTCTTAGCCACAGGTGATGCAATTATTTAAGTGAGAGAGGGAAAAATAATTATGAGGGTATGTCTACAAGGCTATCTATATTCCCCACCATTATGAGGAGATCCTTATGATATCTATTGTGGAGGTGGATGAGCAACTTATTGACATGAGTGTATATCTAGAAAATTCTCTAGATAAATCACTCATGTTGTTCGATAGCTTGGAGATTGATGATGAGGTTGAGGAGATAATGCATATCCTAGATTCATCATGTTCTTACATGCAATGATTAGACCAATTTGAGCCCTTAAATAGGCCAAGTGGGCCTCTTCCAAAGCCTTCGATTGAAGAAGATCCAAAATTGGAACTTAAACCCTTTCCACTTACCTTCAATATGCTTATTTGGGTGGTTCTGACACTCTACCTATTATTGTTTCCTCTGACTTGTCTAAATTGCATGAAGAAAAGATGTTAAGAGTACTACATGAGCACAAGCGAGCCATTGGATGGACGATGTCTGAAATTAGAGGCATTAGTCCAGCCTTCTGCCTGCATAAAATCTTCATGGAGGATGGACACAAGACAAGTGTAGAGCACCAACGCCGCCTAAATCCAATCATGAACTAGGTGGTAAAAAAGAAGTGATTAAGTGGCTCGGTGCAAGTATTGTATTTCCAATATCTGATAGCAATGGGTAAGACTCGTCCAATGTGTGCCTAAGAAGGGGGGATGACTGTAGTGGTTAATGAAAATAATGACTTGATTCCCACAAAAATTGTGACAGGGTGGAGAATTTTCATAGATTATAGAAAATTAAACAATGCCACTCACAAGGATCACTTCCCCCTCCCCTTTATTGACCAAATGTGATAGACTAGTTGAACAAGAATAATATTATTTCCTGGATGGCTATTCGAGGTATAATCAGATTGCTATAGCCCCAGAGGACCAAGAGAAGACCACATTTACGTGTCCCTATGGCACATATGCATTCAAAAGAATGCCATTTGGTCTCTGTAATGCACCTGAAACTTTTCAAAGGTGTATGATGGCTATTTTTACTTACATAGTTGAAAGATTTGTAGAAGTGTTCATGGATAATTTTTCTGTGTTTGGGTGTTCTTTTGATAATTGTTTAATGAACCTTGATAAAGTAATTTCTAGGTGTGAAGAGATAAACTTGGTGCTAAACTAGGAAAAGTTCCATTTCATGGTACGAGAGGGTATAGTCTTGGGACACAAGGTGTTCGAAAATGGTTTGCAGCTGGACAAGGCAAAGGTGGAGGCGACTGAAAAATTGCCGTCACCATCATCCGTTAGGGTAATTCGTAGTTTCTTGGGCCATGTAGATTTTTATCGTCGTTTCATTAAGGTTTTTCAAAAATTTCTTCTCCTCTGTGCAGGATTCTTGAGAAAGATATCCCCTTCAAATTTGATGATGCTTGTCTAAGATAATTTGAAGAGCTGAAGAACAGATTGGTGACTACTCAATTATCATTGCCCCGGACTGAGCGCAGCCATTTGAGTTGATGTATGATGAGAGTGATGTTGCAATAAGAGCTGTTTGGGGAAAATGAGGGAGAAAATTTTTCACTCCATTTACTATGCGAGCAAAACTCTGAATCCATCCCAGATAAACTACACTGTTACTGGAAAAGAGTTACTTGCAGTGGTGTAGGTGTTTGTCAAGTTCAGATCTTATCTAGTGGGAACCAAAGTCATCGTCTACACCGATCATTCAACTATAAGGTATTTGTTTGAAAATAAAGACGCTAAGTCGAGGTTGATTCGTTGGGTCCTCCTTTTGCAAGAACTTGACTTGGAGATCTGAGATAAAAAAGGAACGGAGAATCAAGTCGCTGATCACTTGTCCAAATTAGAAAATTGGAACCATGTAGCTGGGGGGGTCGATCAAAGAAACATTTTTGGATGAGCAGTTATTAGCAATCGCCTCGAGTGAAGCCCAGTGGTATGTATATTACGTGAATTTTATTGCAAGTGGGGTAACGCCACCAAACTTGACACCCGATAATAAAAGAAGGTTTCTATCTGATGTGAGGCTCTACATGAGGGATGAGCCATTCCTATATAAGTAGTGCACAAATTAGTTGGTATGAAGGTGTGTCCCTGAGGAGGAGATGAATGCAATATTGCATGACTGTCATGCTTCTCCATATGGAGGTCATCATAGTGGGTATAGAACCACCCAAAAAGTGCACAATTCGGTTTCTATTGGCCAAATTTTTTTAAGGATGCACACGCCTTTGTTAAAAAGTGTGATAGGTGCCAATGAACCAGAACAATCACAGAGAAACATGAGATGACTTTGAAAAATATTCCGACAGTAGAGCTCTTTGATGTTTGGGGGATTGATTTCATGGGATCGTTCCCATACTCTAATGATTACAAATACATATTGGTGAAGGTCTATATTTTTCTAAGTGGGTGGAGGCCATTTCTCTTCTTACTAATGACACAAAAGTAGTGGTAAACGTTGCAAAGAAGCACATCTTCACACGCTTTGGGACTCCAAGGGTGCTGATAAGTGACGGAGGAAATCACTTCTGTAACAAATTGTTGAATAATGTTCTAGCAAGGTATGGAGTTAAGAACAAGGTTGCCACTACCTATCACCCCTAAAAGAGTGGTCAAGTGGAAGTATCGAACAGAGAGGTGAATCAGATTCTGGAGAAAACAGTAAGTGGAAATAGGAAAGACCGGGCCGGAAAGCTTGACGACGCATTATGGGTGTATCGAACTACATACAAAACACCCATTGGAACATCTCTATATAAGTTGGTTTATGGGAAGGCGTGCCATTTGCTCGTCGAGCTTGAACACAAAGCCTATTGGGCGATTAAAAATCTAAATATGGATATGGACTTAGTCGGAGAGAAGAGGTTGCTATAGCTCGATGAGCTTGATGAGTTTCGATTGCACGCGTACAAAAATGCCAAATTGTATAAAGAAAAGACCAAGAGGTAGCATGATAAGTACATCCAACATGGCGAGTTTGAGCCATGTCAAGAAGTTTTCTTGTTTAATTCGAGGTTGAATATTTTCCACCAAAAGCTTAAATCTCGATGGGCAGGTCCTTTTGAAGTGGTTATGTGAAGCCTCATGGAGCGGTGGAATTACGGGATACAAGTTCAGGTGGTACATTATTGGTAAATGGGAAGAGAGTAAAACATTATTGGATTGGTGAAATTGCACATCACAAGACCTCGATGTACTTGGACGACACTTGAAAAACATGTTGCGTCATGCTGCGACATTAAATCCGGCGCTTCTTGGGAGGCAACTCAAGCATTTTCTTTTGTTTTTCGTAGTTTACTAATTTTTCCCGTTCGTTTTGTATTCTTGAATTTTTTAAGATTTCCTTAATTTTTATTTAGTAAGATTTAAAAAAAATATTCCAGGTATGGGAGAATAGGGTGGATGCGTCGCATCCCGCTTAGCGCCCAAAGGTTCGAGACAAACTGCACAAGGCAGTGAACACTAGCCATCGCGACCAAGGTCGCCTCCCCTCAAGAATTTTTGAAGCCCATTTGGTTGCACAACATCCCTTCAGCGCACAACAAGTAATTGATATATTTTAACTACACTTCATGCCTAATAACCCCAACATCACCCGTCCCCTATCAATGCAAACACACTTCCTCGCATACCTCATCTCACTACTGCTACTCGAATTGATCAAACGCTCAGGTACTGCCTGCATCTTCTTCTCTCTCTTTCTCTCAATACTCATCTGTTCTCTATTTCGCTGGTAGAAGCAACATCCCACCCCCATTCCCCTAGGTTAGGTTTAATTAAATTGATCTTTCCCCATAGAACGAAAAGGGGAGCTGAAGAAATATTTTTTGAGGCTTGGGGATGTCATTTCTGTTGGTTGTAATGTTTGCGAGATGATAAACTAGAATTCCATTGATCTCATTAATTTTTGGAGGGTATTCGAATTTCCCAACTATTAGAAAAAACTAGGAAAAACTGCTGCATGCCACATGTTTGACTAAATGCCTGTGTGGTAAATTTGGGCGCCGGTGAAGTCTGAGTAACCGAGCGACATTAGTACATGCTAGTGAATAAGTGTGGGGTCGTTTGAGTGACTTTGTATAGCCGTATCAGAGTGTATGAGCTACGGGTGCTCACCACTCTTTCACCTTTGGTTTTGAGGCATCTAATGGTAGTTAAGCATCAGAGTGACCACGCCCGCGACTGAATTAAATGAACTTAAGCTGCTGTAATATTTGTAAATTATGAAATGTTTTGAGTCTATGGTAAACTATCCTAATACGCTGACCATACAAAACATTGCTTGGCTGCTTGTAGTTACATCAATTTGAATTCTGTGTGCTCTATGCATATTGGTATGTCTTGAGATTAAATGTGGGGTTGCGAGAAGCTTATGATGATATAGTTGAGTAAATTCAGAGTGAGCTATCGTAGGTAACCGAACATGCTTTGAGCAACACTTGAATCTATCTCTCGTTGTGCATAATGATGTCTATAAGTGCGTTGCTCACTCATGTACTACCAGTTAATTGATTCCTGTTGAAAGCCAGTGCTATGTTTGAATGAAGTACTGAATGGCATAAGCGTGCGGAAGATTGTAAGTGCATATTCTTGCACAACTACTTCACATCTGAAACTTCAATGTTCTGCACACTGATTGTTGACTTTGCTTTGCAGGTACATAGGTTCCTAATGGTGGCAATGAGAAAATGTCCAAACAACAAGAAAGAGATAATGACAGGCAACCACCTAAAAAGCCTATTGGAAAAGCGATAGGCGCTCCAAACCCACATAACAAAATATAGCATACTGAGAAAGCAAAGGCACTACCGACTAGACAGTTGATTGATGAATCAAAGCTAGAAGAGGAGGAACCATTTGTGAGGAGGATTGTGAAAAGGGGTACCACAAAAACATCAGCAAATCTGCCAAGCAAGGGGATGGAGTTCAAAGAACCGGTGCGGCACAAGACCTAGTCCACCAAGCAGATTGATCCGAAAGATAATGGGAAGCAGAAGGCTACCTCAGAATCTGAGTCCGAGTCGGATTCGGACCATGAGCTCATACATGTCAACATGAGAGACGAAGATGAGGGTGAACCAATTTGACCGAGAGGCTTGGGAGAAGAATTTTGTTAGTGAAAAAGCATTCTGAGCTTATGAGAAAATCCTGGATTCAAAGAAATATATTCCAGAAAAGCCAATCAACATTGGAGCACTAAAGAAAAATTATCTAGATTTTCTGAAATCAATTCGAGAGGTGCAGCAATGGGAACCTATCTTGAAGGACCACAACAAGGCTAACATTACTATTGTTAGAGAGCTTTAGGCCAATTGACGTCACTCACGTGGAAGCATTGTGAGAGTACGAGGGGTGGATATAATTGGCTCAGCTGAAGCTCTTAACGAGTTCTTAGGGGTTCCACACACACCAACGGACATGTATGAATCTATATACAAAGAGCCTGATTACTCACACATTCCGTCCGTCTTACACCCTACTGATAAGTAGGGATTTGACCGCTTATTTGCTCTCTTTTAGTTGTGTTTTAGCTCGAAAATGCTTAAAGGTATCCCGAGAACTAATTAAATGAGCTTTCTTGCAAGAATATTGGGAAACGAGCCCAAAAATAACTCAAAAAGGAGTCAAAGTTGGACAAGGACAAAAACAGGGCAAAAGTACTTAGAGTGCGGACGCAGAATACTGTGTGCGGCTGCAAACAATGAAGGATCCCTATCAAAGTAGCTTCAGAGTATGCAGACGGCATAATTTTGGTGCGGCCGCAGAAGAGAGGTTCAGAGATTTGGAAATTTTGAGAAACTAAAGCTGTGCGGACCGCACAAGTATTGTGCGACTGCAGAAGTCAGTATGCGACCGCAGAAGTCAGTGTGCGACTGATGTGTGGCTAGAATTCGTGATTTTAAGCATTATATCCCTCGCATTTTATGAGCTTTA
>ML342349.1:0-162093 GCA_005239505.1 Nicotiana paniculata | reverse complement strand
CTTAATATTTATAGCAAAATAGTATAGAATTTCGGTGTGGTCAAAAAATAGTTGTTCACATGCCTCTGTATTATTTGACTCTGGTTCCACTTATTCATATGTTTCCTCGTATTTTGCTTATTTTCTAGATATGCCGCGAGTCTTTAGTTTCATCTGTTCATGTATCTACTCCTGTGGGAAATACTATTATTGTTGACCGCGTATATCGGTCATGTATGGTGACTATTGGGAGTCTGGAGACCAGAGTGGATCTTTTGTTGCGCAGTATGGTCGATTTTGATGTGATAATAGGTATTGATTGGTTGTCTCCATGTCCTGCTGTCCTAGATTGTCACGCTAAGACTGTGACATTGGCGATGCCGGGGTTGCCCAGGGTTGAATGGAGCGGTTCTATTGACTATGTACCTAGTTGAGTGATTTCATACTTGAGGGCTCATCGGATGGTTGAGAAGGGTTTTCTATCCTATTTGGCATTTGTGAGGGATGTTAGTGCAGAGTCTCCTGCCATTGATTCTATTCCTGTGGTGCGTGATTTTCCAGATTTGTTTCCTGCAGATCTGTTGGGCATGCCACCTGACAGGGATATTGACTTCAGTATTAATTTGGTGCTGGACACTCAGCCCATTCTATTCCACCGTATCGTATGGCACTGGCAGGGTTGAAGAAGTTGAAGGAACATCTTAAGAAACTCCTTGATAAGGGGTTTATTCGGCCTAGCGTGTCACCTTGGGGTGTACCGGTTCTATTTATAAAGAAGAAGGATGATTCTATAAGGATGTGCATTAATAAAAGGCAGTTGAATAAGGGCACAGTCAAGACCAAGTATCCTTTGCCACGTATTGATGATCTATTTGACCAACTTCAAGGAATGAGGGTGTTCTCCAAGATTGATTTGAGGTCAGGGTATCACCAGCTAATGATTCGGGATTCGGATATTCTTAAGAGAGCTTTCAAGACCCGATATGTCCATTATGAGTTCCTTGTGATATCTTTTGGGATGACGAACGCCTCAGAAGCATTCATGCATTTGATGAACAGTGTGTTTCACCCTTATTTGGACTCGTTCGTTATTTTATTCATTGATGAGATCCTGGTTTACTCTCGTATCTAGGAGGAGCATGCCCAACATCTGAGGGTTGTGTTACGGAGATTGAGGGAGGATAAGCTTTATGCAAAGTTCTCCAAGTGTGAGTTTTGGTTCGATTTTTAGTGGCGTTCTTGGGGCACATGGTGTCCATTGAGGGTATTCAGGTGGATCCGAAGAAGATTGAGGCAGTGCAGAGTTTTCCCAGACCGTCCTTAGCCATGGAGGTTCGGAGCTTTCTTGGTTTGGTGGGCTATAACCGTCATTTTGTGGAGGGTTTCTCATCTATTGCATCACCCTTGACCAAATTTACCTAAAAGGGTGCTCCATTCAGGTGGTCGGATGAGTGCAAGGAGACCTTTCAGAAGCTCAAGACTGCTTTGACCACGATTACAGTTCTAGTTCTGCCATCAGCTTTTGGTTCTTACATACTGTATTGTGATGCCTCGCAGATAGGTATTGGATGTGTTATGATGCAGGAGGGTAGAGTGATTTATTATTCTTCGCCCAGTTGAAGACCCATGAGAATAACTATCTTGTCCATGATCTTAAGTTAGAAACTATTGTTCACGCCTTGAAGATGTGGCGACACTATTTGTATGAGGTTCATTGTGAGATCTACACTGATCATCAGAGTTTGCAGCATCTATTCAAGTGGAAGGATCTTAACTTGCGTCAACGGAGGTGGTTGGATATTCTTAACGACTATTATATCACCATTTTGTACCATCTCGGGAAGGCTAATATGGTGGCCAATTCTTTGAGTCGTCGAGCAGAGAGTTTGGGGAGTTTAGCGTATTCTCCAGAAACAGAGAGACCCTTGGCATTGGATGTTCAGGACTTAGCTAGCCATCATGTCATATTGGATATTTCGGAGCCGAGTCAGGTATTGGCTTGTGTGGTCTCTAAGTCTTCTCTATATGATCGTATCAGGGAGCGTTAGTATGATGACCCCCCATCTTCTTGTCCTCCAGGATAGGGTTCGACGAGGTGATGCTAGAGATGTGACTATTGGTGATGACGGGGTATTGAGGATGCAGGGCCGGATATGTGTGCCCAATGTAGATGGACTACGAGAGTTGATTATTGAGGAGGTCAACAACTCGCGGTATTCCATCCATCAGGGTACCACGAAGATATACCAGGATTTGAGACATCACTATTGGTGGAGGAGGATGAAGAAGGATATAGTTGGGTTTGTGGCTCGGTGTCTCAACTGTAAGCAGGTTAAGTATGAGCATCAGATACCGAGTGGCTTGCTTCAGAGGTTAGAGATCCTAGAGTGGAAGTGAGAGCGGATCACCATGGATTTCATAGTTGGGCTCCACGGACTTCGAGGAAGTTCGATGCTATTTGGGTGATTGTGGATCGATTGACCAAGTCCGAGCACTGTATTCCAGTTGGTACTACTTATTCTTCAGAGCGGTTGGATGATATTTACATCCAAGAGATTTTTCGCCTTCATGGTGTCCCAGTTTCTATCATTTCAAAAAAGAGGCATACAGTTTACATCGTAGTTTTGGAGGGCCCTGCAGCAAGGGTTGGGTACTCAGGTTGAGTTGAGCACAACCATTCACCCTCAGAAGGATGGACAGTCCGAGCGCACTAACCAGATATTGGAGGACATGTTACGCGCTTGTGCCATTGATTTTGGGGGTTTATCTAGTTTCTGTCGCTCGGAGAGTTTGCATATAACAACAGTTATCAGTTGAGCATTCAGATGGCTCCGTACAAGATGGGATGGTTTGAGACGGGTGAGGCTAGGCTCTTTGGTACATACTTGGTATAGGATGCATTAAGCAAGGTGAAATTGATTCAGGAGCGGCTTCGCACGCGTAGTCTAGGCAAAAGAGCTATGCTGACAGGAAGGTCTGTGATGTGTCTTTCATGGCCGGGGAGAAGGTTCTGCTGAAGGTATCACCCATGAAGGGTGTTATGAGGTATGAGAATAAGGGAAAGTTGAGCCCTCGTTTCATTGTTTTGAGGTACTTCGGAGGAACGGGGGTGGCTTACAAGCTTGCCTTGCCACCTAGCTTGTCGAGTGTGCATCCAATATTTCATGTTTCTATGCTTCGAAAGTATATCGGTGATTCGTCCCATGTTTTGGATTTTAGCACGGTTAAGTTGGATAGTGATAAGACTTATGATGTGGAGCCGATGGCCATTTTGGAGCGGCAGGTTCGGAAGTTAAGATCAAAGGATATAGCTTCGGTGAAGGTGTAGTGGAGAGGTCAGCCTGTGGAGGAGGCCACTTGGGATACCGAGCGGGAGATGCGAAGAAGATTTCTACACCTATTTGAGACTCCAGGTATGTTTCTAGGCCCGTTCGAGGAGGAATATTTGTTTATGGAGGGGAGGATATAACGACCTGGCCAGTCGTTTTGAGAGTAATAGCCAAGTTTACCCCATTTCTGCTTCCTTTGTGCTTTACATCTGTATTATTTCTTACCGGGTTGGTTGGTTAGGGTCCGAAGTGGTTTCAGAGTGTATTGAGACACTTAATCTCTTAATTAGAAGCTTAAGTTGGAAAAGTCATCTGGATGTCGACTTGTGTGTAAACAACCTCAGATTTGAATTTTGATTGTTCGGTTAGCTTTGTTAGGTGATTTTGGACTTAGGAGCGCATCCAGAATGTGATTTGGAGGTCCGTAGTAGAATTAGGCTTGAATTGGCGAAAGTTAGAATTTTGGCGAGTTTGGCCGGCAATGGAAAATTTGATATCGGGCTCAGATTGGATTTCCGAAAGTTGGAATAGGTTTGTGGTGTCATTTTTTACTTGTGTGTAAGCTTTAAGGTCAATCAGACGTGGTTTGGTAGGTTTCAGCGTCGTTTGTGGAATTAAGAAGTTTAGAAGTTCTTTAGGCTTGAATCCGGGTGTAATTTGATGTTTTGATGTTGATTTGAGTGATTCAGAGATTTGACTAAGTTCGTATCGTGTTATAGGACCTGTTGGTTTGTTTGGTTGAGGTTCCGAGGGCCTCGGGGTGATTTCGGGTGGTTGACGGATTGATTTCAGTTGAGCAATTGCAGCTGAAGTGCTGCTGCTACTGGTGTAACCGCACCTGCGGAGTGGGAACTGGAGGTGCGAGCCCGCAGAAGTGAGACAAGGATCGCATGTGCGGCCAAGGAAGATTTGGGCAGAGGGCGCAGGTGCGATGGCATTCCCCCACCTGCTATGGCCGCAAAAGCAGACTTCCGGGCGTATGAGCGTGTTTGGACCGCAGGTGTGATGTGACTCCTGCACCTGCGAAGAGTGCAGATGCGGTCACTTGATCGCACAAGCAGAGGCAATGTTTAAGTGGTTTTTTCGCAAAAGCGGTGCTTTGTTCGCAGATGCGGCTCCGCAGAACGTATACATAGAAGACTTCGAGATTCTTCATCATTTTCATCATTTTTTAGCTCGAATTTTGGGGATTTTGAGAGGGATTTCGAAGTAATCACTGAGGTAAGTCTCTTGTGCCTATTTATATTCAATAATGGTGTTTCCCCACTGATTTTATACCTAGTTGGTGATTTTTTGAGGTGAGATTTGGGAGATTAGGACTTGAGAACTGAAAAATGAATTTTGGGGTTTTGGAGGGGAAAATGAGGTCGGATTTTGATAAATTTGGTATGGTTAGACTCGTGAGTGAATGAGATTTCGGGTTTTGTGACTTTTGTTGGGTCTCGAGACGTGGGCACGGGGAGGAGAGGGATGGTTGGGCCGATTTCAGATTTTGGGATATATTCTAGTAGTTTTCTGGTGGAATTGGTCCTTTTAGACTATATTGATTATCTCATACTGTTTGTGGCTAGATTCGGGGCATTTGGAGGCCGCTTCGAGAGTCAAGGGAATTACGGAGTAGGATTTCTGCGTGGTTGAGGTAAGTTACAGTCTTAAATCTGGTTTTGAGGGTATGAAACCCCGAGAATTGGTATGATGCGAATATTTGGAGGTGATGCACATGCTAGGTGACGGTCGTGTGAGCGTGCACCCTGTTGCAGCGAAAGTGCAACTCGATCCATATATATATATATATATATTATGGATCGATTTGCAAGCCGCAACGATATAGTGCTTGGGCTGAAGGAGCCCCTCCGGAGTCTGTACGCCCACAGTGAGCGCAGGTACCTATTGAGAGTGAGTATTGAGGGCTGAGAGCAGAGTGTATGATCTCTTGAGATGAGTTGAGTGGTTGTTGCCTTGAGAGGATGTACTTGCTTTTAATTATTGTTTCACTTAGTTGTTATCTGTTGTTGTTGTGAAATTTCTGGAAGATTTATATCTAGTTTACTTGAGCTCGAACTGATTTGACTTAAAGTGCCGGATTTGAAAGCATGTTCACTCTATATTGAAAACTTCTTAAGTGAACTGTATTTTCATAGCTGGTCACTGCTTCTTTGTTCCTTATTTAATTCTATTACTTGCTGAGTTGGTTGAACTCATGCTATACCCTACACTTCTTGTGCAGATCCAGGTGTGTATAGTTCTGGCGGTCGCTTAGTTCGTGCACGAGCTGATTATCGGAGACTTATGAGGTAGCTACCGGCGTTCGCAATCCTTGTTTCTCCTTTCTTATTATCTTTTCTCTCTTGTATTGGCATTTGGTACAGACTGTAGTAGACTCTGTTTCTAGACTGGTTGGTAGATGCTCATGACTTAGTGACACCCTGATGTCGGGCTATTATTCCGCACTTGTGTTTTGGGTTTTTACCCCGTTGTTATGTAAACCTCCGGTTAATTTAATTGCCTTAACTCATTTCTGTCATATTGGCAGCATATTGAGAATGTCGGCTTGCCTAGTTCCACGATAGGTACCATCACGATGGGTTAGGTATTTGGGTCGTGATAAAGCCAAACCAAACACCACCTTGTCAGATATATCGTAATCCGCACCCAACAAGCAACATCTCGAATGTAACTGAAGATAGATAGAGAGACATATAAGAGAAATATCCACTAAATCCAATCAGTACCACTCTCCATCAGCACCCTACTATGAATCCATACCACAAGGAAGAAGCAATACACACGAAATAATTACAAAGAACCTCATCCTAACAAATCTCCATCGCTGAACGTAGCCCGATCCAAACATACCGATACTCGTGAAAACACGAGGATCCCACCTCAACCTCAAATCAGAAGTAGAATAGACATCACATCATCCGAAAACCTTTCACTAGCTCACCCTGTAGAACTAAACCGCAACACGTAACAGACTCCCCCATGCATGTAGAGAACCACAATTGCAATTGCGGACAAACCATCCAAAAATCACGTCAAAACCACCGTATTAAGTAATAGAAAGTCCATCTTAGTCTCATAACCCTCAATAGTGAATAAACCATAGACATGGTCTACCACAGTAGAACACCCTAACAAGTGTAGACAATAACCAAGTACAAGAATCACGTAACATATCCAAATATGAAGCAAAATAGGATCACTCATACCAATAAGTAGGACCTGGAAAAATTAAAACTGATGCATCTCTATGAAAAATCGGAACAATACTTGTAATGACATCATCTGGTGCAGTAACTTCAATCCTACCAGGGAAAGCATACATACGGGCCTGACCTCCCCCTTTAGGACGCCCTCTACCCGCCTGTCCCCCACCTCTAGCTGGTAGTGAAGGCAGAGTAATAGCTAAAGTGGAACTGATAGCTTGAGTACTCTACTAAGGCACATCCGCCCAGAGTTTGGGGAAAACTCTCAGCATGTGCCTGATATCCCCACACTCAAAGAAATCTATCTGCTGATGTGGCTATGGGAGCTGTCCGAATGAGTGTTCTAGGACCCATGGATAATTAGAGCACCACGTGAAACTTGAAGTGCAGACTGAGCTGGCTGACCAACAAAACTTGTATTATGACGCGCCCTTCCCCCAAAATAAGGACCAATAGATCCTCCAAGTCCACGAGGCTTCTTAACCTCCCTATCCTTCCTCTCCAGACCGCGAACACGCTCCAACCTCCTAGCGATCTCCAAAACCTGATGAAATGGAGTTTCAGTCTCCACCTCCCATGCCATCCCAAATTTGAGACCATAATTGAGCCCCTCAATAAGCCTGTTGACGCTCTCTCTAACAATGGAAACCAAACCAGGTGCTTGACGGGATAACTCACTAAACCTCATAACATACTCGGACACAGTCATAGTCCCCTGGTGCAACTGCTCAAACTTGGTGCGCAATGCATCCCTAAGGGTCTATGGAATGAACAACCTAAAGAATATATCAGAGAACTGAGCCCAAGTATGTGGCACTGCACTAGCTGGCCTACTCTCCTCATAAGTCTGCCACCATTTATACGTCGGCCCCGTCAGCTTGAAAGCGGTAAGGGCAAACCGCTCAAATCTACTATGCCTATATTAAGCAGAATACAATGACACTGGTCAAGAAAAACTGGGTATCCTCAGAAGCTGCAAAATTGAAAGTAGGAGGAAAATACTTCTTGAACATCTCTAACCTCTTCTACTCCTCCTCCAATGCCACAACCTGACCTCGGGCTGAACTACAGTCGCGGACTGCACCGGCATAACACTTGGAGACTGATCAACATGAACATATTGCTCTGGAGTATAGGCGGCGGGAGTCTGAGCTCCACCCTCCCGCATGTGAAGTAGCTGGTGCAGCTGGGATCAACCCCGCTTGAGCCAAGTTACCAAACATGCTCAAAAAATGCGCCAATTTCTCCTTAATTCCAAGGGAAGCAACAGGCCCGTCCAATGCCTTACTCCCAATCGGAGATAGTGGTGGCTCCCCAGCTGCTGCTCTAATAGGTACCCTAGCTATATCATAGGCCCCTCCTCGACCTCCGTAACTACCCCGACCATTCACGGCTCTAGTAGGGGCGCGAGTGTCTCATCAACTGATCCGGTAGTGCGTGTCCTCACCATCTGTGAAAGAATAGAAATACAAAGGCTCAAAATCTGAAATCAACAAATTCGCACAATAAGGAATAAAAGAAATGAAATTTTCCTAATAGTTATGTAGCCTCTCGAAGATAAGTACAGATGTCTCCGTACCGCTTCACAAGACTTTACTAAACTTGCTCGTGACTCGTAGAACCCATGAACCTAGAGCTCTAATACCAACATATCACGGCCCAAAATCCCATCGTAAGGTTCGTGATGACACCTAGTCTCTAAAACTAGGTATGTCATTCACTTGGCAATTTTTAAAACAATACCTATATGATATACTGAACGGAGTTAAACACAAATACGGAAAAAAGGTGATACTCTCCAATATGGCGATAATCACAACATATCCCAGAACTAGGAAGTACAGAGTCACGAACTCTAACTGAATACATAGAAAGTATCTCAAAATACAATATTTTTCGGATAAAGGATTGACAATATACATGTAAGTAAGGGACTCCAATGGACTGCGATGATCAAAACACCTCTACCTTGAATCCTCACGATCAAGAAGCTCTCACTATCTGGATCTGCTATCTCCAACACATGGATTTGTACAAAAATATGCAGAAGTATAGTATGAGTATACCACGATCGGTACGCAATAAGTATCAAGACTAACCTTAGTATAGTAGTATCAAGGTTTAAGTCAAGACACTCACTAGTCAAATAACCTTTACAAAATATCAAAAACAGAAAATAAGAAGAATAACATAAAGTAATAACTGAAATATCATCAGAATAAGAGATATCCATTTAGAACAAATAAAATTCCGGTTTCGACAATAAGTCCTTAAATAGAATCATTTGCACATGGAACCTCGTGTTCACATTATCAACCACCCTCGCACGGCAAAGACCTCATACCACAACTCAAGTCACACCCCGCACGATAAAAACCTCGTGCCACAAAATATGTCACATTCGCATGGCAAAGACCTTGTGCCTCAACATGTTTCACTAACGCACACCAAAGTCCTCGTGCCACCATGTTTAACGTACCCGTATCAGTTACCAATAACATGTTCAAGAGAAATTTATTAAGAATCAAATAAAGTAATGCATAATAAAACTTCTTTATTTCAATCCGTTATTTTACCAATAACTCAATACGAGATAATAACTCCATGTAGGTAAATCCATCTCGGCGACCAAATCATCACGTAATAACAGAGACACAAAGTAGCACATTAGGAATAATGCAAAAAATCACGTAAAAGCATGATACATACAAGGAAGTCATAAGCCCAAACAAGAATACTCCGTTTTCATCAATCCCACGCCCCCAGGACATCACATATCATCCCCACATAGCCACCTTATCACATCGGGTGCACAACAATAAAGTAAATGCTCGCCTAGTCTCGCCACATGCGTTTTAATAATCATCCCGCCTTGTCTTGCAACATACGCAAACCTGATATATATTGAGCGCCTTAATTTGAAGCATGTGCAATATCAGCAATAACAATAGTATGGCAGAAACCTCGTGCAAACACCCAAACAATTCAACCAACAGGTTCACATGTGCCAAAATTATAACAACACTACATGCCAACAATTGTTATCAAGACATAAACTCACAATCTGTCAATGCAGTGCACAAGAATAATTTAACAATGAAATGCAGATGAGTGTTCGACATATAAGCATGAAAGCTACTCAAATTAGCAAGAATCTCACAAAATCCCAACTTGGCCAAATAAGGAATTAAAATCTCAAAACGTGATCTCTAGCATGGAATATAAACTCAAATAAACAACAAAAGTGAAAACATGTCAAACAAAGATTTCTCAATCAAAACAGAGCAATAAAAAGTAATCCTTGGATCAAATCCGGTGATAAACCATACACACAACCATGTACACCCTCATCACCTCGTGTACGCATCGTTCCCACATAGTACAAATAAGAAATTAATCCAAATCCTAAAGAAATATTTCTCAACACAAAGTTAAGCAAGATACTTATCTCAATCAATTTAAATCCATTCTTTAATAAGCGCTTCCATGTAAATTAACTTCCAGACGGCTCGAATCTAGCCAAAATAAATTAATATCATAAATAAAAGCAATAGGAAATAATTTTGAATAAGAAGGCTTTGATCTTTAACTAAAATTAAAAAGTTAACCGAAAAATTCCACCCCGGGTTCGCACCCTGGAACCCGATAAAAATTATAAAGTCCGACACATTCAAATACGAGTCTAAGAATACCAATTTTATCCAATTCTGACCTCAAATCGACCTTCAAATCATCAAATCATTTAGAAAAGTTAGTACTGAAGTCCCTAATTTTTCTCTTACATTCATCAAATAAATGTTAAAAATAAGGTTGGAATCATGAATAATAAACATATCAGAGTAAAAAATACTTACCCAAATCCAAATAGTGATAATCTCCTCCAAAATCGCCCAAATCCGAACTATATAACTCAAAATATGATAAAATAAGTCAAAACCCTTGAAATGAGTGTTATACAAGCTCCCAAGTGGCCCTCTTCGCGATCGTGGGACCAGCTTCACGGTCGCGAAGCAGAAATCTTCACTACCCAAAGAAACCACTTCACATTCGCGACACAAACCTCGTGAATGTGATGCGCAAAGGTGCCAAACCTCCACGAACGCGGCCTTGATGCCAATGCTAACGCGTCTTCCTCTCTGTGAACGTGAAGACACAAAGTTCCCAGCCAAACAAACAACCTTCGCGAATGTAATGACCCACCCGCAAATGCGAAAGCCAAAACTCCTCCAGTCCAATTCCTTATTCACGAACGCAATGATAACCCTGGGAGCACGAAAAACAAATCGTTAGGCACCCAAATAACACTCTGCGATCGCGATTTTTCATCTGCAATCGCGATTAACAGTAGAACACTAGAAAATCTGCAGCCCACGCATGAGAGAAAATATCTAAAACTCACCCGAAACACACTCAACGCCCCCTGGGCCCTATCCAATCACACCCATCAATCCCAAAACATAACACAAACCTACTCTTCCAACATGGTCAACTCTTCCAAATTAAAGTTTCTAAAATGAGGATCATTCTTCCAAATCAATCCTGAATTGCTTGAAGACCGAGATCGACCATGCACGTAAGTCATAATACAACATATGAAGCTACTCGCGACCTCAAACCACTGAAAGGAAATGCAAATGATCAAAATGACTGGTCGGGTCGTTACATTCTCTCCTCTTAAACAAACGTTCGTCCTCGAACGTGCCTAGAGTTTCTCCAGAGACATCGAAGCACTGTATAAAATCTCCATACACATGCCCACGATGATCCCACGTCACCTCAATCTATATAAGCCTGTAAACACTACTTAATCAAAGATTCTTCCTTCAACCTTAGTCCACCTTGGATCCCAATCTCATTATACAAGCCTTCTCCCAAGACTTGATTCTCACATATACACACTATGTCGACCCCAACCAGCTGCAATAGCTCATTCATACGTCCACAAGGTATAACCACACGACGTGACCCATCGCTCATAAGCCTATAGTAATATTTTCGACCATAATAGTTGCCCATAATCAAACCTGGTATGGTAAATAACCTCATATCTAATGAACCTTATTTCAAACCCTCACCATATTGATACGTATGTAGAATCTCCTAGCCACTCACCCAATCGACAAATCATGGAGTTCTCTTGCACGACAAGAAACAACGCCAAGCTCCAAGCTGATCAACGAAATTCTTATCCAAACATACCTTATCAAAGTGCGATCGCATTAAACCCAGATCCAATGACCTCATATCATCCAGTACAAGCTCTTCGACCGACAATCCAAACCAAACACCACCTTGTCACATACGTCGCAGTCCGCAGCCAACAAGCCATAACTAGAATGTAGCTAAAGATAGAAAGAGGTACATATAACAGAACTATCCGACAAATCCAACAAGTACCACTGTCTATTGGCACCCTACTATGAACCCATCACATAAGGAAAAAGCTCCATCATGACACGTAGCCTAATCCAAAAAATAGATCCACATGAAAACACGAGGATCCCATCCTTAACCCCAAATCACAAGTAGAAAAGATATCACATTATCCGAAAACCTTTCACTAGCTCACCTCGTAGAACAAAACCGCAACACGTAATAGATACCCCATGCATGTAGAGCACCACAATCTCAAGTTGTGGCTAAACCATCCAGAAATCACATCAAATTTCACTATATTAAGTAACAAAAAGTCCATCTTCATTTCATAACCCTAAATAGTGGACAAACCAGAACGATATGCATGGTTTACCACAATAGAACACCCCAAAGAGTGTAGACATATAAATAGAGTACAAGAATCATGAAACATATCCAAATATGAAGTAAAATAGGATGACTCATACAATAAGTAGGACCCAGATCAAATAAAACTGATGCATCTCTATGAAAAATCAGAACAATACCTATAATGACATCATGTAGTGCAACAACCTCAGTCCTACCAGGGAAATCATAACAACGGGACCGGATCCTCCTCTAGGACGTCCGTTACATGCATTTTGCCCACCTTTAGTTGGTTGTGAAGTTGAAGTAATAACTAGAGTAGGACCCATAACTTGATTACTTTGTTGAGGCACACCGGCCTAGAGTCTGGGGCAAATTCTCAGCATGTGCTTGTTATCCCCACACTCAAAGCAACCTCTCTGTTGACGTGGCTACACTACAACAAAAAAGATCTTTAGCGGCAATAAAAAAAGGTTTTAGCGGCAATAGAAATAGCCACGAAAAGATTTATCGGCTATTGGTAATTTTCTGTTGTAGATGGCGTCAGTAAGGCCTTTAGCGACCATTCCAGGATTTGGCGGTAAATGTGTTATTTATTGCTGGTAAAACTCATATGATGTAACAATAATTTCTTAGCGGCAATTATTATTGCTGCTAAATCCCTTCTAAAAATAGCTTAGTTGACCCTTTTGGCATCCAATGCTATTGCCAGTAAATTAAATTTAATTGCCGCTAAAAATCAGTGGATTTAATGACGATAGCTTAGCGACAATTATAATAGCTGCTAAATCCATCTCAAGATGACTCAATTTGCATTGTTGGCCTTTGTTTTAATTACGGTAAAGTTAATCAAATTTCCACCAAAAGTTACAGGCTTTAACCAATATATTTAAGAACCTAATTTTCATGCCGATAATTTAGTTAAATCGGCTATAAAAATAACCATTTAATACCATATCAAAAGTGCAAACTAATTTCATAAAGCTGTCTTCGAATTGGTAAATGCTAACAAAAACACTACTTTTAATTCATAAAAATATAATATATCTCATTAAATATGGATTAACAAAAGCAAGTGTTAATCCATAATCAAATGTAGTTGCGACAAAAATGATAGAAATTACATTGTCTGAAGAAAATAATTAATGTCTAACAAAATAGTGTATGCATAACCGACAAATTATTTCTACAACTCTTCATCATATTGCAATTGTTCCCATGCCACTTTTCTTAACATCATATTGTATCACCTAAAATAATAAAATAAGTAAATATTAAAAGAGGAAATTGTATATCTAAAATTTGTAAGTCGACATTCAAATATATTCTGAAATAGATTCTAACTTCAACCAGTGTAATTGAATCCTAATGGTTTGGAGAATATTGAAAAGTACTCCAAAACTTTACCTACAAATTTCTATTCAACTATTTTAAAGAAGGAAAAAGATTGTCACATAGTTCTAAAAAATAATATCAATAAAAAGCTACAACAACATTCAATGTTGTAGCTCAACATCCACCATGTCATGATCAACTAAGGAACCAAACAAATAAAATAGAATGTTCACTTAGCAAAGATCAATAATCTGCATAATATTACTAATCACGCCAAAAAAGACTTGGTTCCTCAAGATAGTCCAGAAGAATGACGGTGATATATACTTTCTGTAGAGCATTATAAAAGTCTTATCGTCGTTTCCTTATATACATATACTTTGACCATCTTCTAAATTTGTTTTCTCCATTGTTTTTAATTCTCACAATTTCTTATGTCTTTCTTGTAGGCTACTGTGAGAGAACCATTTGTCAAGAACATGATAAAAGCGCTTGACTTTCAGTTTACTTTAGGAGTTTTTTCAATGCATGTTGTTAGATATATCGGCTAAGCACACGTTTAATCATGTAAAACAACTTACCACTAGAAGAAATTAGAAAATTTTAGCACAACGATAGCAAATAAGCACCTCACAAAGAAAAAAAAAATACTAATTGCTAATAATATACAACTTTCAGTAGTGCTATATTAAGTTATTATAATACAAGAATAGTACCATGAGAAGATGGAGCATTTTCAGAAATAATAGGCGTTCTCCGTGCTTGTGGTACAGGTTGATGACCACTGTTAGCATCAGGGGCCTGAAAAATATTAACAAGATAGATAACATTATTTTATAAGATTAAAATTTCAGAAAAAATGTGTCTAAAACTTTTAAAATCGAGTTACATGTCCAGTTGAGATTCCATTGACATTATGAGGCATAAATAATTCATTAGGAGCAATTTTGTACATGACTTGTCTCATCCATGATACTTCTTGGTTCATCAAACTTATTTGTTCATTTTGTTTCCCATTTAACTCCTTTAACTCCGTCTAAATTTTATAACCTCATTAGATGAATCCTCTGCAACACTATTTTCTACGGAAGAATTATTATCCCACAGTATAAAAGGAGTTGGACCAAGTCCTAAACCATGAATATACCCACTTTTATCATTTTCCAATACTTGAGAATACACATATCTTTCCAAGCAACACCGTGAGGCGGCTGGTCATTTGATCTCTCATTGTTGCTCAATCGTTCATTCAATATATGTTGATCATATATTGTTAGAACCAAACATAAGCTAATAACAAAAAATATTGAATATACATAGGATCCAATCTGTAATTCATATAGAACCCACATGCAAATTCTCTGATGTCTCCTTATGGACTTTATTGATGAGGATCTTAACTTTCCATTTTTCAAACTTTACTTCCAAAAAGAAGCTAGTTTCAGCCATGGTGTAAACTTCACAGTAGCAGAATCTAAAACATTAAGAAACTCTTATTATATATGAATCTATAGATATTAGCATGCCTATGTACAATAGGTCACTTAGAACTCAACTTGGTCGGTTGGCCACCTACCTAAAAACAACATGCTTCCAGGTGCAATTGCTCTAAGGTCTTTATCTTACTACCCTCGTCCTTTTACTCTATAAAAAATCTGAATGATTTATTTATTCTTTTACTCTGGTGAACATCTTAATTCATTTGTTGCAAAGATATCCATGATTTGTCTTCAAGGAAAGACAAGATAATCACAGTGGTCATGATTGTTCAAGCTGTTGTGACAAGCTTGCTACCAACATCTACGATCTGATTGGAAATAGTTCATAATGACCTAAAAGTCATATTTTAATCAGAGGAACTTCCAGATGATGTAAACAAAATATTGGCTAATGGTAATCAGAGTGCACCCTAAACAAACAACTATTCAAACTCCAACATATTAAAATATTGTACCCTAATACCATTAAACAATTTCCTTGTCATTTTGTTTTGATTGTCATAATTCAAAATAATATCTAAGAGGTAGCCAACCATATCACATCATGGGAGGTGTGAAAAACATTATCTCCATATACACTAACGTTTTAGTCTCTTTGAGATCATAAATTTAGATTTAAACAACTCCATAGCTCACTTTGGTCCCAAGTTTGCAATTTTTAAGAGATAATATGACCTCAATCTAAGTCACTATGTTCTAAATTGTTATCCCAATCTTAGGTTTGCATCATTGTCATCTGAGAAGTAAACTAAGGCAATAAAAGCTGAATTTTATTTTTTCTCATATTATTCACTTTTAGTCATGTCCTCACGCAATTAAAATATTAGGTAAATTTTTTTTGTGACATGAGGTTTATGATTCTAGTGACTAGCTAGATTGTTACATATAATTTCAAATGATGGTATCAGAAAAAGCCAAATAAAGTTCTCATAATCCCAATTATGAAAAGATAATCGAAATTCAGAAAATAAAAAAGAAGAAATTTTACGATTGTCCTGGCAGACTCCGCATCCAGTGGTCTACCGTCCTTATGTTGTTTATGAGTTAATATGACCATTTTTGGCCTAATATAATATAATAATGTGAAATACGCATAACAAAGAGAGTTTTAGAATATTAAATTTTAAAATATATACAAGAATACCTTCTCATCCATCAAGGCGGCAATACTTTTTAACCATCCTGTGTGAGGCATCTTTTGATTTGCTTTATTATTTCTATTTACTTGTGTACGCTTCTGTCATTACAACATAAAAGTAATATTTAATAATTTATACATAAAAACTAACAAAAATAATCACACAATAAAAACTAAATGTGTATTTTTATCAGTATAAAATTGATACCTTAGCTTTATCAGAAAGCCAATAAGAGACCAGACCGTTCCATTGATCTCGTGGTAGACAACTTGGTTTATTTCTTAGCAAAGCATCTTTGGTCTTATATTTTGTCGTATACACATTTTTCAAGTCACATTTGTAGTCTTTCCATTTCTTTCCTATTAACTTTATGACATATGCTTCTCCATGAGTTGGGATAGAGAACTTCTTCTGTGAAATAAAAGGAAATAATTAAAAGATAATATCACAAACTCCCCAGTTTCTTCTTTTCTTCTTTGGCAAAGCTTCTCCAATCATCTATGTTTAGAGGTGTTAGTTCTGGAGTTCTAGCGTTTATGCCTATAAAGCTAGCAAGCTTTCGACCCCCTTTTTTGATGGGTTGGTTAAGATTATTGAATTGTATAGCAATTGTTTTTCCTGGTGGAAATTTCTAGATATCTTTTAATATTGTGGGTCCATGAATCTTTCTTTTTTCTGAACTACCTGATTTGAAAAGGATTTAATGGTCATCAAATCCATATAGAGAATGCAACAATTTCTTTCCAAATTAGTGCAACATTTTCTATTTTTCTTTTAATCTACTAAAGATGCTATCACCAAAAGGTATCAAAGACAACAAAATATACTACGCAATAAAATTTTTAAAGTGGCATATACTTCTGTAGTAAGATCATGGGAGTGCAGGACACAACCAACACAAAAATATTTATAGAAAATCTCAGAGAACAATTAAAATAAGAACAATGTACCATTCAATAAATGAACTAACATGTCCAGTAGATAAACAAAAAGTATTACCTGATTCATCATTCTATTGAACCTCAGTGTCGGTAGACTAGTCCAGACACCATGATCATTAAAAAAATTCAAAGCAAAAAAGAAAGAAAAAAGAAAAAAATACATATACTTTGAGATAAACTTTAAATGGGTCTTGCCGATGAATATATTGAAATTGAATAGGAAGAAGGAACAAGAAAGCATCAAAGGTGGCCTTTTTTTTAATTGGGTCAAAAAAGATTACGGCAACTTCTAATTTTGAGTCATCCAACCCTAAAGGTAGAAATAAAAATATAAAAAAAGACAACTCACCAGAAATTTTTATGATGGCCAAGAATTCTGGTTGTAGAGAGTCAACAAATTGAGAGGATACTTTCTGTGATTTAGAGCGTAACTTTTTTTCTCTTGTTTGCAGTCTCTAGGGTAAATACAGTACTAAAATTTAGGTGCGAGGGAAAAGAAAAAGTTGGAGGGAATATGAAAAGTAAAAATAATTAATTTAAAAGCTTTTCCTCTTTAATGGCCGCTAATACATACTAATTAGCAGCCAATATTCATTAGCTAGTCATATTTACCTTTCGTAAATAAATTAGCGGCAATTGTCTTACTGCCGCTAAAGATCCTTTTTGTTGTAGTGCTATGGGAGTTGTCCTGAATGAGTGTTCTGGGACCCATGGATAACTAGAGCACCACGTGAAACCTGAAGTGCAGACTGAGTTGGCTGACCAACAAAACTTGTACGGTGATGCGCCCTGCTCCCAACTAGGGACCAGTAGATCCTCTAGGTCCACGAGGCGTTTTAGCTTTCCTATCCTCCCTCTCCAGATCGCGGATACACTTTAACCTCCTAGCGATCTCCACAGCCGAATGAAATAGAGTGTCAGTCTCTATCTCTCGTGCCATCCCGAATTTGAGACTATAATTGAGCCCCTCAATAAGCCTGCGAACTCTCTCTCTAGCAGTGGAAACTAAATCATGTGCATGACGAGATAACTCATTAAACCTCATAGCATACTTGGACACAGTCATAGTCCCCTGGCGCAATTGCTCAAACTTGGTATGCAAGGCATCCCTAAGGGTCTGTGGAATGAACACCTAAAAAATAGATCAGAGAACTAAGCCCAAGCAAGTGGCGCTGCACTAGCACGCCTACTCTCCTCATAAAGCTGCCACAATCTATATGCCGACACCGTCAGCTAGAAAGTGGTAAGGGCGATCGACTCAACTCCACTATGCCTATATAAAGCAGAATACGGTGACACCGATCAAGAAAATCTAGACAATCTCAGAAGCTGCACAACTGAAAGTATGAGGAAAATATTTCTTGAACCTCTCTAACCTCTTCTGCTCCTCCTCCGACGCCAACGACCTAACCTCAGGCTGAACTGCAGTCACGGGCTGCACGGACATAACACCCGAAGCTTGATCAACATGTACCCACTAATCTGGAGTACGTGAAGCGGGAGTCTGAGCCTCTCCTCCAACCTGTGAAGTATCTAGTGCAACTGGGGTCAATCCCGCCTGAGCCAAGGTACCAAACATGCTCAGAAAATGCACCAAAGTCTCCTGAATTCTAGGGGTAGAAACAGGACCCTCTGGTGCATGCTCCCTATCTAGAGCTACTAGTAGCTCCTTAGCTATTGCTCTGACAGGTGCTCTAACTGTAGCGCATGCCCCTCCTCGGTCTCTAGCTATGCTCCGACCTCTTATAGCTCTAGCAAGGGGTGTATGTGTCTGCTTAACTGATTTGGTAGTGCGTGTCCTCACCATCTGTGAGACAATAAAATTACAAAGGTCCAAACTCCGAAATAGACAAGTTCGTACAATAAGGAATGAAAAAAGTGAAACTATCCTAATAGTTCCGTAGTCTATCGAAGATAATTACAGATGTCTCTGTACTGATCCGCAAGACTCTACTAAACTTGTTCGTGACTCGTAGGACCTATGAACCTAGAGCTATGATATCAAGTTGTCACAACCCAAAATCTCACCATAAGGATTGTGATGGCATCTGGTATTTAAAAATAGGTAAATTTATTAATTTTTAAAACAATAAAGAAATGATATACTGAACACATTTAAACACAAATGCCGGAAAAACGTTATACTAGCCAACACAACGATAATCACAACATTTCCTAGAACGAAGTAGTATAGATCACGAACTCTAACTGAATACATAGAAAATGTCTCATAATACAATATTGTTCAGAATAATAATAACTCCATACCTTCACAAACTCCCCAGTTTCTTCTTTTCTTCTTTGGCAAAGCTTCTCCAATCATTTATGTTTAGAGGAGTTAGTTCTGGAGTTCTAGCGTTTATGCCTATAAAGCTAGCAAGCTTTCGACCCCCTTTTTTGATGGGTTGGTTAAGATTATTGAATTGTATAGCAATTGTTTTTCCTGGTGGAAATTTCTAGATATCTTTTAATATTGTGGGTCCATGAATCTTTTTTTTTCTGAACTACCTGATTTGAAAAGGATTTAATGGTCATCAAATCCATATAGAGAATGCAACAATTTCTTTCCAAATTAGTGCAATATTTTCTATTTTTCTTTTAATCTACTAAAGATGCTATCACCATAAGAATAATAATAACTCCAAGGGACTACGATGATTAAAGAAGCTCTACCTTGGATCCTCACGATCAAGAATCTCTCACTGCCTGCATCTGCTATCTCCAACACCTAGATCTGCACAAAAAAATATGCAGAAATGTAGTATGAGTTCACCACAATCGCTACCTAGTAAGTATCAAGACTAACCTCGGTGGATAAGTAACGAAGTTCAAGTCAAGACACTCACTAGTCAAATAACCTGTGCAAAATATCAAAAACAAGCAACAAGAAGAATAACAGAAAGCAATAAATGAAATGCATCTAAATAAGCGACATCTATTTAGAATAAATAAAAGTCCAGTTTCGATAATTAGTCCTCAAATATAATCATGTACACATGGAACCTCGTTCCCACATATCAACGTCCCTCGCACGGAAAAGACCTCGTGCCAAAATTTAAGTCACACCCCGCACGATAAAGACCTTGTGCTAGAAAATATGTCACATTCGCATGGCAAGGACCTTGTGCCCCAACATATTTCACAATTGCACGACAAAGACCTCGTGCCACCACGTTTAACGTACCCGTGTCAGTTACCAATAACATGTTCAAGAGATATTAATCAAGAATCAAATAAAGTAATGCATGATAACAACTTCCTTATTTCAATCCGTTATGTTACCAACAACTCAATAGAACAAGAGATAGTAACTCCACGTAGGTAAATCCATCTCGGCAACCAAATCATCAAGTAGTAACAAAGACACAAAATAACACATTGGGAACGATGCAACGAATCAAGTAAAATGCACGATGCACACAAGGAAATAATAAGCACAAACAAGAACACTCCTTTTTCATCAATCTCACGCCCTCATGCAATCACATAGTCATCCCCACATAGCCACCTTATCACACCGCGTGCGCAACAATAAAGTAAATGTCCGCCTAGTCTCGCCACACGTATTTTAATAATCATCCCACCTTGTATCTGCCACGACCCAAATTCCCAAACCTCGGGATCGTGATGGCGCCTAACACCATACTTGCTAGGCAAGCCAATGTTAGAGGGATTCAACATTTAAAATAATTTAAGTATAATACGAAGTCTGATATTATTCAACAAATGAATCCAAAATAATATATGAAATAATGAACGAAACTCGAGCTAATACTAATATCTAACTACCTAGGGTCTGGAGTCACAATTCACGAACTACTAAAGAATACTACAAGTATTTGGCTGAAAGAAATATATATCTGTTTTGAATGAAATAAAACAACAATCAAAATAATGTAGAGAAGACTCCAGGAGTCTGCGGACGCCAGCAGATCTACCTCGCGTCTCTGTACGAATGCTCCACTACTACTTGATAACTCAACTCTGGCCAGAACCTGGATCTGCACAAGAAGTGCAGAGTGCAGTATCAGTACAACCGACCCCATGTACTGGTAAGTGCCGAGCCTGACCTCGACAAAGTAATGACGAAGCTACGTTGGGGCATTTATAACATAACCTGGATACAATGTATAATAAAGCAAGAAGGGAATAATAAACTAATTAAATGATAACTTGAAACAATTAATAAAACAACCCGGTTAACTTTTCCAGATCTCAGCTATAACAAATCCTCACAAAAATTTCCAAGTTTCAATTTAAAATAACGGTAAAAGCAAAGTATTGGAACAATAGAATAAAACAGTAAGTTTTCCAGTATTTATCATATTATCAGTAAAACATGAATGTCTTCCCTTATTGCTCCTTGTTGCGGCGCGCAACCCGCTCCCACCTGTCCACCCTTATTGCTCCCCCTATATATACCACCCTTATTTCTCCTGTTGCAGCGTGCAACCCAATCCTACATGTCCTCCCTTATTACTCGTTATTGCGGCATGCAACCCGCTCCCACCAGACAATCACACCTCTTTATTCATAAAAAAGGATTTCACAATTTAGGTCAAAGCCTTTCATAATATTTATGTCTCAACAATTGTAAGCAGAAAGTTGTACTATTCATGAACTTCACCGATTATCATTTCACAATGAAAACAACCGGAGTGTATCGTAAAACACTGTCAACCAGCTCAACCATTAATGTACCACAATGAAGTTAAGGAACAACTAATACTCCCAAATAAGTGAAACAATATCTAACAAACAAGTAGACATAAAGTAAAATAGATTGGAAACGGGGAAGGGGACATGCTAAATAGATAATTTGGTGGTGCATAGATACTCGTCACCTCACCTATACACCACACACATGAAATTTCGAATGGAATTTACGTTGGGGATTCCTGTTCTCTCAAGTCAAGGTTAAACCAAACACTTACCTCAATTTCGAAGGCCACTCACTGTTCAATCACAGCTTTTCCTTTAGAACTTTCCTCTAACCCACTCGAATCTAATCATAATTCGTTTAATATCATCAATTATTGCTAAAGGAATTAACTTTAATGAAAAACTATGGTTTCCCTGTGTTCTCCTATCAAAATACAAAAATCGACACCGACCCGCTTGGTCTAAACTTGAGGTTCGGACCAAAACCCGTTCACCCATTCTCCCCCGAGCCCGAGTATACAATTGGTTTTGTAATCCGACCTCAATTCGAGGTCTTAATTCCCAAATTTCGAAATTCCTAAGTTCTACCCAAAAATTCCAATTTTTTACCATGAAAACTCTAGATTCTAGGTTGAAATATTGTTAAAGGTTGCAAGAGATTGAAAAGAATTAGTTAAAAATCACTTACCTATGATTTGGAGAAGTTTGGGTCTTTGGAAAAACGCCTATGGAGGTTTAGGGTTTGAGAGAATTTAAAATGGGTGAAAATCCAGTCTAAGTCCCACTTAACAGGATGCGGATGTCACAATTGCGAGGCTCGCAATTGCGAGAAGGATATCGCAAATGCGAACCTTCGCAATTTCTGCTGCCTTAGCATTTGCGACTATTATGTAATATTTGCGATTACTGGCCTTCATGGACACTCTTTGCATTTGTGAATAAAATCTCGCATTTTCCATCACTGCCCACATCGCATTTGCGATGCCTGATCTCGAAATAGTGAGATCAGAAGCCTGCTACAGACACTATATGCACCAACTGTGTTTTATATATTCTAAACACTCCGTAGCCTACCCGAAACTCACCCGAGCCCTCGGGGCTCCAAACCAAACATGCACACAAGTCTAAAAACATCATACGGACTTGATCGTGCGATAAGATCACAAAAATAACATTTAAAACTACGAATTCAACCTCAAAACTCATGATTTTCTCAAGAACACTTAATTTCACTATTTCTCAACCGAATGTTCGAATCACGTCAAATAAATTTCGATTCTCATCAAATTTCATATATAGGACTTAAATATCATAACAAACCTGCTCGGAACCAAAATACAGGCCCGATACCCACGATATCAGATATTAATTCATTTCTTAATTTCCTTAATAATCCGGCAAAACAATTTTCTTCAAAAATTGATTTCTAAAGCTAGGGACCTCGGAATTCAATTCCAGGCATACGCCCAAGTCCCATATTTTACTGCGTACCTCCCGGGATCGTCGGACCATAGATCCAGGTCAGTTTTCTCAAAATGTTGACCCGAGTCAACTAAAACCAAATTTTTTGATTCCAAAATTATTATTTCTCATATTTTCACATAAAAGTTTTCCGATTCACGCCCGAACTGTGCACGCAAATTGAAGTAATTAAAATTAGTCTTTTTAAGGCTAATGAGCCCAGAATAGTGTCTTAATTCATAAGATGACCCCTTTAGGTCATCACATTCTCCACCTCTAAAACAAACGTTCGTCCTCGAACGGACATAGAAAATTACCTGAACTGGCAAACAGGTGGGGATATCTACTCTGCATGTACGACTCGGATTCCCAAGTAGCTTCCTTGACGGGCTTACCTTTCCACTGCAATCGAACTGAAGGATAACTCTTTGACCTTTACTAACGAACCTGCCGGTCTAAAATGGTTACCAGCTCCTTCTCATAAGTCAAATCTTTGTCCAATTAGACAGAGCTGAAATCTATCACGTGGGACGGGTCACCATGATATTTCCGGAGCATGGATACATGGAATACCGGATGAACTGGGGATAACCCTGGAGGCAACGTAATTCTATAAGCTACCTCCCCCACTCTATCAAGAATACCTAGGGCTCAACTTTCCATTCTTCCCAAACCTCGTAACCCCCTTCATGGGCGATACCCGAAGTAATACTCTCTTTCCAACCATAAATGCTATATCATGAACCTTACGGTCGGCATAACACTTTTGCCTAGACTGAGCTGCATGAAGTCGATCCTGTATAACCTAGACCTTATCTAAGGCCTCTTGAACTAAGTATGTACCCAATAACCGAGCCTCTTCCGGCTCAAACGATCCAACTAGCGATCTGGACCGTCTACCACATAATGCCTCATAGGGAGCCATCTGAATGCTCGACTGGTAGCTGTTATTGTAGGAAAACTCCGCTAATGACAAGAACTGATCCCAAGAACCTCCAAAATCGATAACACAGGCGCGAAGCATATCCTCCAAGATCTGAATAGTATGCTCGGACTGCTCGTGCGTCTGGGGATGGAATGTTGTGCTCAACTCAACCCATGTACCCAACTCACGCTGAACCACCGTCCAAAAGTGCAAGGTAAACTGCGTACCCCGATCAGAAATGATAGACATGGGCACACCGTGAAAGCGAACAATCTCTAGAATGTATACCTCTGTCAACCGCTCTGAAGAATAATTACTTGCCACTAAAATGAAATGTGTTGTTTTAGTCAGCCTATCCACAATAACCCAAATGACGTCGAACTTCCTCTGAGTCTGTGAGAGTCCAACAACGAAATCCATAGTGATACACTCCCAGTTCCACTCAAGAATCTCTATGTGCTGAGGCAAACCACCAGGTCTCTGATGTCCATACTTCACCTGTTGACAAGTCACGCAACGAGCCACATAAGCTAGAATATCCTTCTTCATTCTCCGCCACCAATAATGCTACCGCAGGTCTTGTTACATCTTGGCAGCACCCGGGTGAATAGAATACTTAGAACTGTGAGCCTCTTCAAGGATCAAATCACGAATCCCCTCAACATTAGGCACACATATACGACCCTGTATCCTCAAAACACCGTCATCTCCAACTGTAACCTGCTTGGCACCACCATGCAGAACTGTGTCCCTAAGGACCATCAAATGCGGGTCATCATCCTGTCGATATCTGATACACTCAAATAAAGAGGACCGAGCCACCGTACAAGCTAGAACACGGCTAGGCGGAATATCCAACCTCACGAACTGATCAGCCAAAGTCTGAATGTCTGAAGCTAATGATCTCTCATCGACTGGAATAAATGCAAGGTTTCCCATAGTCATCGCCTTTCTACTCAATGCATCGGCCACCACATTGGCCTTCCCCGGATGATACGATATAGTGATGTCATAATCTTTCAAGAACTCTAAGCACAAATTAAGATCTTTTTGCTTGAACAAGTACTGGAGACTGTGATGATCCATGAAAACCTCACATGGCACACCGTAAAGATAGTTCCTCCATATCTTCAATGCGTGAACAATGGCTGCCAACTCAAGATCATGAACAGGGTAATTCTTCTCATGAACCTTCAACTGCCGAGACACGTATGCAATCACCCTGTCTTCCTACATCAATACTGCTCCAAGCCCAATGCGGGATGAATAACAATATACCGTAAAAGATCTTGAACATGATAGTAACACCTACACCGGTGTTGAAGTCAAGGCTGCCTTGAGCTTCTGAAAGATCGCCTCACATTCGTCCGACTATTTGAGTGAAATACCCTTTTGGCTAAATATGATCTTAATAGTCGTTCATAATTAATTACAGAATCATCAAATAACTTCACGTTAACAATAATATCCTTTCAAACCTTCACAATACTGATAATGAGATGCGATGCATGAAGAACTCATGCTTATTTACCCGAATTAACGTGTCTTATTTAACGCCACATGGGCAGGCACCTACCTCGTAGGTTAAAGCTCAATAATTATAACACGAATTTGGAAAATTATGCACAGATAATTTTATACAAAGTTTTTTAAATAAACCTAACATGCATGACTCCCTATTAGTACTATAGTACAAATTTTAATTTCACAAGGGAGAATTTTAACACAAGACTTTTTCATCACAAGGATCCCGTCCTTATATAACTTCCACCGCGGCTCGTAGCCCAATTTAAACATATCAAATCATATTAAATACGAGGATCTCTCCCACAGTTCTGAATCACAAGTAATATGCACATCGTGCCAATAGAATTTCCATTTTTCTTCTTTTTAAATATTTTTCGTTAAACAAAATTACAACACGTAATGATAGACATAGCTATCTCCATAGAATTTCCCAATATGAGTATTCACATAAGTAAATTTCAGGGTTATGAAGCTCACCCGTGAGTGAAGAATGTTAGGAGGACTTTCCTAGATACTGATAACCGAATCAAGTTCAGAAAATTATCACTTTATAATAACTAGAGATTGTATTTGTAATGACACCATCTGGTGTAGCGACCACGGCCATACCATAGAGACTATATCAACAGTCTGGGTCTCCACCTCTAGGAGTCTGACCTCAACCTTCGACATTCCAACCCCTTTCCCCTAGCTGGTCATGTAAGTTGAGTTGTAACTGCAATGGGGCACGTAGACTGAGTGCTCTGATGAAATAATTCGACTTCTCATACCGAGTTTATGCCAAATAACTAGAGTAACTGTTGTAGGAATCTCGTAGCGGTGGTGCATTAAAATAACTCATTGGAGCACCCCGAGTAATCAGATATATGGACTAGGCTGGCCGATTGCCTGAGCCACTGCCATAGTGATTTGTTGTTGCAGCGTAGAATCCACTGAATCTTTTAGAACCTCGAGACCTCTTGGTCTCCTTGGATTCCTCTATTCCTCATCCCGGATACATTATAACATCGTGGCAATTTCTACCACTAGCCGAAATGAAATATCAACCTGCCCTGAGTCATACAAAATTTTACGATCATATTGAGTCTTTTAATGAGTATGTTGACTCGCTCTCTAGCTATATGAACCGAAGTAGGAGTATGACGGGCTAACTTATCGAACCTGATGGCATATTCTGACAACGTCATAGTGACCTGATGCAACCGTTCAAACCCTATGTGCCACGCATTATGGAGAGTCCGAGAAACAAACTCTTTCAAAAGCATGTATGAGAACTGAGCCAAGTAGTTGATGTTGCAATGGCTGGTCGTCCTCTTCGTAGGCTTGCCACAAACACCGGTGGCCAATTTCTTCTTTTACTATGTTGACTCGACACTGCTGAGCTACCCAATTTATTCATATACTCTTCGTTATTGTTTTGGGTAACTCTTATCCCTATTGGTTCACAATGATCACAAAAGTAGATCTCTATACAAATAAATCTTGGCACGAATCACATAGTCTAGAAGCTCGTCAACCACTGTACTCCCTCTGAAGCACCCCAAAAATCCGCAACCGTGACTTCAGTAGACCTTCTATAATTTAAAGTTGTTTATATAAATCCTTTGGTACTGAGGTATAGGTTTATTAAGGAGGCAGACATACCGCAAGTCCCAACTTTACCTCTTGCAAAATCTAAGGCCTTATACACTCCAGGCCAAAACCAATATAACACATGACCCCGCAATCTATTCCTTGACAGTGGACTTCCCCACTTGGCACGAAGTCATAGGTCACAACATCTGATAATCTACAATGTTAAACTTCACCGCTCATATAAATCAACCCCATTGCTTTCAACTATTCCCATGTCCTGTAATACTTCATTGCAATGGTCAAGAAAATCATGTGGGTCCTTAAAATATGTACCACTGAAATGGAGTGGAAATAGTTTGGTAAACTTGTCCAACCTCAATAAATGGAGTAGTACGTCCTGCACTAGAGTAGCTATGAATCCTTCTGGAACCTGAACTGGTCCAACATGTACCGACTGAGCTAGAACCTCCGCTTCTAGATCCACTTGAGGCTCTACAATAGGTACTGATGTTTGAGCTGTGGACTGAGCTTTGCCTCTGCCTCTTCTCCTAATCGTAGCTGATGCTGGGGCTCCATTTCTTGTCCGATTTTAGACGCATTACGTGTTGTCGAGATTTGAGAGAGAAAAACAATAGTGAAGTTCAATCATCAATGATAGAACAAATTCGTATGATAGATTAGAATAGAAGTGAAATTGTTCCTAACTTGATAGCCTCTGAGAGAAAGGTACAGATGTCTCCGTACCGATCCCTTAGACGCTATTAAGCTTGTTCGTAAATTGTGAGACCTAGGCAACCTAGTGCTCTGATACCAACTTGTCACGACCCAAATTCCCAATCCTTGGGATCGTGATGGCGCCTAACACCATACTTGCTAGGAAAGCCAATGTTAGAGGGATTCAACATTTAAAATAATAAGTATAATACGAAGTCTGATATTATTCAATAAATGAATCCAGTATAATATATGACATGCTGAACGAAACTCGAGCTAATACTAATATCTAACTACCCAGGGTCTGGAGTCACAATTCACGAACTACTAAAGAATACTACAAGTTTTTGCTAAAAGAAATATATATCTGTTTGAATGAAATAAAATAGCAATCTAAATAATGTAGAGAAGACTCTAGGAATCTGCGGACGCCAGTAGATCTACTGCGTGTCACCATACAAATGCTCTGCTACTACTCGATAACTCAACTCTGGCCGGAACCTTGATTCGCACAAGAAGTGCAGAGTGCAGTATCAGTACAACCTACCCCATGTACTGGTAAGTGCCGAGCCTAACCTGGACGAAGTAGTGGCGAGGCTACGACAGGACATTTATAACATAACCTGGATACAATGTATAATAAAGCAAGAAGGGAATAATAAACTAATTAAATGGTAACTTGCAACAATTAATAAAATAACTCGGTTAACTTTTTCAGATCTCAGCTATAACCAATCCTCACAAAAATTTCCAAGTTTCAACTTAAAATAACGCTAAAAGCAAAGTATGGGAACAATAGAATAAAACAGTAAGTTTTCCAGTCTTTATCATATAATCAGTAAAACATGAATGTCCTCCCTTATTTCTCCTTGTTGCAGCGCGCAACCCACTCCCATATGTCCACTCTTATTGCTCCTCCCTATATAAATCACCCTTATTTCTCCTATTGCGGCATGCAATCCGATCCTACCTATCCTCCCTTATTACTTCTTTTGCAGCGTGCAACCCGCTCCCACCAGACAATCACATCTCTTTATTTATAAAAAAAGGATTTCACAATTTAGGTCAAAGCCTTTCATAATATTTATGTCTCAACAATTGTAAGCAGAAAGTTGTACTATTCATGAACTTCACCGATTATCATTTCACAATGAAAACAACCGGAGTGTATCGTAAAACACTGTCAACCAGCTCAACCATTAATGTACCACAATGAAGTTAAGGAACAACTAATACTCCCAAATAAGTGAAACAATATCTAACAAACAAGTAGACATAAAGTAAAATAGATTGGAAACGGGGAAGGGGACATGCTAAATAGATAATTTGGTGGTGCATAGATACTCGTCACCTCACCTATACACCACACACATGAAATTTCGAATGGAATTTACGTTGGGGATTCCGGTTCTCTCAAGTCAAGGTTAAACCAAACACTTACCTCAATTTCGAAGGCCACTCACTGTTCAATCACAGCTTTTCCTTTAGAACTTTCCTCTAACCCACTCGAATCTAATCATAATTCGTTTAATATCATCAATTATTGCTAAAGGAATTAACTTTAATGAAAAACTATGGTTTCCCTGTGTTCTCCTATCAAAATACAAAAATCGACACCGACCCGCTTGGTCTAAACTTGAGGTTCGGACCAAAACCCGTTCACCCATTCTCCCCCGAGCCCGAGTATACAATTGGTTTTGTAATCCGACCTCAATTCGAGGTCTTAATTCCCAAATTTCGAAATTCCTAAGTTCTACCCAAAAATTCCAAATTTTTACCATGAAAACTCTAGATTCTAGGTTGAAATATTGTTAAAGGTTGCAAGAGATTGAAAAGAATTAGTTAAAAATCACTTACCTATGATTTGGAGAAGTTTGGGTCTTTGGAAAAACGCCTATGGAGGTTTAGGGTTTGAGAGAATTTAAAATGGGTGAAAATCCAGTCAAAGTCCCACTTAACAGGATGCGGATGTCACAATTGCGAGGCTCGCAATTGCGAGAAGGGTATCGCAAATGCGAACCTTCGCAATTTTTGCTGCTTTCGCATTTGCGATTATTATGTCGTATTTGCGATTACTGGCCTTCCTCGATACTCTTCGCATTTGCAAAGAAAACCTCGCATTTTTCATCACTTCCCACATCGCATTTGCGATGCCTGATCTCGAAATGGCAAGATCAGAGGCCTGCTACAGACACTGGATGCACCTGTTGTGTTTTCTAAGTTCTAAACACTTCGTAGCCTACCTGAAACTCACCCGAGCCCCCGGGGATCCAAACCAAACATGTATGCAAGTCTAAAAACATCATACGGACTTGCTCGTGCGATCAAATCACAAAAATAACATTTAAAACTATGAATTCAACCTCAAAACTCATGAGTTTCTCAAGAACACTTAAATTTCACTATTTCTCAACCGAATGTCCGAATCACGTCAAATAAATTCCGATTCTCACCAAATTTCACAGATAGGACTTAAATATCATAACAAACATGTACCAGGCTCCAGAACCAAAATACGGGCCTGATACCCACGATTTCAAACATTAATTCATTTCTTTATTTCCATAATAAGCCAGCAAAATAATTTTGTTCAAAAATTGATTTCTAAAGCTAGGGACCTCGGAATTCAATTCCGGGCATACGCCCAAGTCCCATATTTTATTGCGGACCTCGGGGGATCGTCGAAATATAGATCCAGGTCCGTTTACTCAAAATTTTTACCAGAGTCAACTAAAACCAATTTTTTTGATTCCAAAATTAGTATTTCTCATATTTTCACATAAAAACTTTCCGGTTTCACGCCTGGACTGCGCCCGCTAATCGAAGTAATTAAAATTAGTCTTTTTAAGGCTAATGAGCCCGGAATAGTATCTTAATTCATAATATGACCCCTTTGGGTCATCACAGTATCGCCTCATACGCAAACCCTATATATATGGTCCGCCTTAATTCAACGCATGTGCATTATCAACAATAATAATAGCACGGAAGAAACCTCGTGCAACCACCCGAAAAAGCACCCAACAAGTACACATGTGCCAAAGTCAAAACAACACAACATGCAAATAATTGTCATCAAGACCAAACCTCACAATTTGTCATTGCAGTTCACAAGGACAATTCAATAATAAAAATGCAGATGGGTCTTCAACATATAAGCCTGAAAGCTACTCAAATTAGCAAGAATCTGACAATCGCCCAACTTGGCCAAATAAGGAATTAGAATCTCAAAACATGATCTCAAGCATGGAATATAAACTCAAATAAACAATCAAAGTGAAAACATGTAAAACAAAAATGTCTCAATCAAAACAGGGCGATAAAAGCAATCCTCGGGTCAAATCCGGTCATAAACCATACACACGATTGTGTACACACTCATCACCTCGTGTACGTGTTGTTCACATGTTGCACAAATAAACAATTAAGACAAATCCTAAGGAAAATTTCTCCCACACAAATTTAGGCAAGATACCTACCTCGTTCGAGTTAAATCAATCCTCTAATATGCCCTTCTCATAAATAAACCTCCAAACGGCTTGAATCTAGAAAATATTACTTAATATCAAATAAAAGCCATAGGAAATAATTTTGGATAAGAAAGCTTCGATCTTTAAATAAATAAAAAAATTCAACTCCGGGCCCACACCCCTGATCTTGAGAAAACTCACAAATTCCAAAAACCCATTCAAATATGAGTCTAACCATACCAATTTCATTCAATTCCGACCTCAAATCGATCTTTACATCATCAAGTTTCATTTTAAATTTTTTTTACTAAATCCCCAATTTCCCTTACTTAGATTCATCAAATAAATGCTAAAAATAAGGTTAGAATCATGAATAATAAGCAAATCCGAGTCAAAAACACTTACCCCAATCCAAATCGTAAAAGTTTCATCCAAAATCGCCAAAATTCGAGATCTCTAACTCAATACCCTCGAAATGAATATTATATAAGTTTGCCCAAGGGCCTTCTTCAAGATTGCGGGACCAACTTCAAATCGCAAAGCACAAATCTTCACTGCCTATAGAAATCACTTCGCATTAGCGGCACAACTCTCGCGAACGCGATGCACAAAGAGGCCAAACCTTTGTGAACGCGGCCTTGACCTCCCGGATGCGAAGGCAACTCGAGAAATCCCAGTTCTTTAATGTGAATGTGTCTTCCTCTCCACGAACACAAAGATGAAGTGTTACCATCCAAACAAGAAACCTTGGCGAACACGATAATTCATCTGCGATTGCGATTAATAGTAGAACACCGGAAAATCTACAGCCCAAGCATGAGAGAAAAGATTTGAATCTCACCCGAAACACACCTGAGACCCTCAGGACCCCGTCCAATCACACCCACCAATCCCAAAACATAACACAGACCTACTCGAGGCTTCAAATCACACCAAACAACATCAAAACTACGAATCACACCTTAATTCAAGACTAATGAACTTTTGAACTTTCAACTTCCATAGCTCACATTGAACCATATCAAATCAATTCCGAATGACCTCAAATTTTGCATGAAAGTCCCAAATGACATAATAGATCTATACCAACTGCCGGAACCACGCTTTGAAACCAATATTACAAAGTCAACTCTCGGTCAAACATATCAACCTTCCAAACCATCAACTATCCAACCTTTGTCAATTCAAGCTAGAATAACCTAGAAGCCTCCAAATCCACATCCGGAACTACGCCTAAGTCCAACATCACCATCCGGACCTAGAAAAATAATGAAAACTCTAATCCGAGATCAAATATGCAAAAGTCAAACTTGGTCAAATCTTCCAACTAAAAACTTCTAAAATGAGGACCATTCTACCAAATCAATCTCGAATCGCTTGAATAGAGAAACCGACCATGCACGCAAGTCATAAGACATTATATGAAGCTACTCCCAGCCTCAAACAAGCAAACAGAAATGTAAATGATCAAAACGATTAGTCGGGCCGTTACAATAACCAAATAGGAGAAAATTTTCCTTTTTTGATGTTTGGCTATAAATGTATACTTTTAGTGCATTGATTACCCTATATTTTAAGGTTTTAGTGACTAAATGTGTGATGTTTTGAGCTTAATTGTATCATTTTATATGTAGGATTATTGAAGGATGGAACATACATAAAGGTTGCACACATGGACGTCAAAGATACACAAAAAGAGCACGAAAAAATAAAAAAAATAGGACCAGGCGCCAAAGTGGGCGACGCCTGGTCTTGGGCGAGGTCAACCAGGTGTTGGAGTGGGAGACGCATGCTCTGAGGTACACTTCACACCAGACCTCGCGAGCTCTAAGGCCAGGTCTCTTCCCGGTCCATGCTTTAAATGATTTGTACTTGGATTTGGGCTTGGGGACTCTGACCCTAACCATGATTAATGAGTGGTTGGTCAATTTTTGAGGCAAGAAAAGGCATAGAAACACAAATGGAGCACGAAATTCATCATTCTTCCATCTTTCATATAGTATTCATAGCTTTTATGTTAAAACACAATATTGTCATGAGCATGAGTAGCTAAGAAACTCATTATTCTGGGGTTATTGGTTGTTATTTACTATTTTATTTTGTCGGTTGATAATATTGCTTGATTTTATCATATTAGTTTATTATTCAATCTTGCACTTAATTATTCTATTGTGTAGCTAACAATAGACTATTATCTACAAATTTATAGTTGAACTCGAACGTGGAAACTATATATTGGATATAAGATTGAATATAGTACATTCTTGAATTTGGGCCTCGGAGAATAGATTCGCGATTAGGATAAATATACTCTAGTTGCCTTGGTTATTTTTGTAGGAGATACACATGTGTTCTTGTTAATTATGATTCTATAGATATATAGTCTTAAGTTGGCTTGAATAGACGACGTCGAAATAACTTCGCGAGCATAATAAACCCTACTAACCAATAAATTAGATAAATCAAGTGATTAAATCAATCGGAAGAACGCAATAGAAGATACATTTATCCCATAACCCTGAAATATTCCCATCTCATTGAATTCTTTCTAAGTGTTTGTTTGCCCTTCTAGCGATCTTATTTGGTTATTAGTTTCATAGTAATTTATTTAGTAAAAATCAAAATCATCTTCCTTAAAATCTCTTGAACAAATAACTGGTACCTAGTTTACTTTAGGCAGTAATTTGATCATAAATCCCCATGGGAATGATACTCTCTCATCACTTTATTACTTGTCAACCGCGTATACTTGCGTTTGCGTTTGGACCTAGCAAGTTGTTGGCTTCATTGCCAAGGATTTAAAAATTAGCTATTTGTCTGAAATAAGCTTTTATTTATTTTTGTTCGAGAGTTAATTTTTTTTGTTGTTTCTTACTCGCTAGGTGTTCACATTGAATGCTAAGAAGAAGTAACAATTTGAACCATTTTCCTCTTCATAATCTTGAACCCGAACGTCTCTTCCACATGTTAAGGAAGTAGTTAGAAGCAAGAGTAAGAACTGCAGAGTTGGGAATTTTAGTCCAACCACAACCAATTGAAATTGCAAAGAATGATGAGAGACCAGTGATTGAGACAGCAAGTCCTAGTCTAGCGAACATGCCTCGGGCTATCGTGAAGCCTACTATAACTAGGCACTTTGAGTTAAAACAGTACATGGTGCGACTGATCCGATCCATAGGGCAATTTGTGGGTTTGCCGAGTGAAGAACTGCAGAGGCACATACAAAACTTTTTGGAGATTACAGATACATACAACTACCCAAACGTCCGCAAGGACTATGTCAGATTGACCTTGTTTCCCTTTTCTTTGTTGGGGGAAGAAAAAGGGTGGTTGAACAAAGCGCCAACAAACTCAATCCAAACATGGGATGATCTAGCGCGGAAATTCCTTATCAAATTCTTCCCACAAAGAAAACAATTTCACTAAGAAGCCAAATTCTAGGGTTTCAACAAAAAGAAGGTGAGACTCTACGCCAAGCCTGCGAGAGATATAAAAAGCTACTCAGAGATTTCCCACATCACTGTCAGACTGATGAAGTCCTGGGTCATACTTTTGTTGATGGGTTAGACGAAGCATCCAAGATAAATCTTAATTCGGTCTGTGGAGGTAGTTATATGGCTAGGCCGTATACTGAAATCCATATCCTCCTGAACAATTTCATGGCTAAGGATAACAATTGGCGAGGAGAAGGGGAACCATATAGAGAACTTAAACAAAAGGCAGAATGTGTTATTGATCTTGATGATTTCTCAGCCATGAGAGCTGATATAGCAAAGTTAGCCAATCAGGTAAATAGGATGACGATGCAACAAGAACAACAGATGCAGTAGGTGCAACAAATGTCTACAAATTATGAAATTTTCGGAGAAGGTCACATGAGTGACTAATGTCCGGTGAATCCAGAATCTATTTATTATGTGGGCCAGTAGAGTAGAGGATCGATGAACCAATATGCCCAATATGGGAACACTTATAATCCCAACTGGATGAATCACCTAAACTTCTCATGGGGTGTAATTCAGGCTACTCAAAATCAATATAGGTCCTAAGGAAACTACAATCAGCCCCAAAATCCACCACAATAGGTAGAAGAAAGCACCAATGATATGTTGTTATTGAAAACCAGCAGTTGAGGTCTGATTTTCACAATTCAGAAAAGGCAGATTGGAGCACTCCCAAGATATTGAGAAAAATCCCATTGAATAAGTATAAGCAATTAATCTAAGAAGTGGGAAAGCATTGGGGGAGCTTCCACCTAAAAAGTATGTGCCAAAAGAAGTTTTTGAAAGATTGGTACCTAGACCAGAGGTAGAAGCTGAAAAGAAAGATGATGAACACATGAAAGAGATAGAGGTACGATCACCACCGCCTTTTCCTTAAAGGTTGCGAAAGTCGAAATATGAGTCCAAGTAAAAAGTTCTTAGATATCTTGAGCTAGGTGCGGGTGAACCTACCTTCGATAGAAGTGCTGTAAAAAGTTCCTAAATATTCCAAGTACTTGAGAGACATCGTGGCCAATAAAAGAAGGTATACAGATTTTAAAACGGTTGCACTTACTGAGGAGTGGAGTGCTACAGTATAGAGTAAGCTCCCATCTAAGTTGAAGGATCTAGGCTATTTCACAATTCCCTTGGCGACCAGAAAACACGAGGTTGGTAGAGCCTTGTGCGATCATAGAGCGAGCATTAAATTTGATGACTTTATCTATTTTCAAGCACCTCAAATTGGGAGAACCTAGTCCTACTATTATAACTCTATAGCTAGAGGATATTTTATTAGCAGCGCCTGAAGGAATAATTGAAGATAAGCTGGTGCGGGTGGGGAAGTTTATCTTTCTCGCTAATTTCATTATTCTTGACTACATGGTTATGAGGAAGTTCCAATTATTCTGGGCGACCATTCTTGTCCATTGGAGGAGCACTTATTGATGTAAGGGAAGGCAAGCTAAGTATGAGAGTGCATGATGAAGAAGTTACATTTAATGTTTTGCTCAACCTGTCCAAGGATTACGAGGACTTGTGCATGATTTCAGTGACTAAACCAAAGGCAATAGAGTTCGGGATTGATGTGAGTGTTGATGCCATCACAAAGAGAAGTGAGAATGAAAAGCTTCAGTTGGTTTAAAATGTAAAATTATGTAAGGGAAATATAAAGAAGTTGCGTGACAAGAACCTTGCGCATTGTGAGTTTGAGCCGGGTCAATCCTTGCTTGTGCATAAGTCAAGATTGAAGCTCTTCCCTGGAAAGCTCCAGCCTCGATGGTGTGGTCTATTTGAGGTAGCTGTGCTAAAAGTCATGGCGGTGTGGAACTTAGGGATCGCATACATGGTGACACATTTTTCTTCAAAGAGAAAAGAGTTAAACACTATTGGGATGGTGGCGTTCATTTTTACCAAACTTTGATAGACTTGGTGGATGCTTGATGGAACATTTTGCGTCGTGCTTCGACGTTAAATCAGGCGCTTTCATAGGAGGTAACCCATTGTGATGTTATATTTTTCATGCCATGACGTTAACTAAGGAGCTTGTTGGGAGGCAACACAATTCATAGTGTAGTTAGCTTAATTAGATTTTTCTGTTTTTTAGGTACTAACAAGTTTTTGGTTGAATTTTTGTGTTTGAATAGGTATAGGAGCATGATGGGAAATCAAATAAGTTGATAACTAAGTTCAAAACACGAAGGATCTCGCCACAGGCTAGGTGCCGCCCAGCCCATTGACTAGTCAAGCGTGTGTTATATCTTGCATAGCCAGGCTTGGATCTCACCCCACAATGGGTGTCGCCCACTTTGTCGCACGGTGGACCTCGCTTTCATTCTCGCGGCACCCACTTAAGTTTTTTCTCTCCCTTCTTTTGTCCTTAGTTCACCCATTCCTACACTAGCGCGCACACACACACTGATGAACCCTATAAGAACGTGATTGTTGAGTACATGAGTGTCTACACTCCAAAATCCCAAGCCGACTTGGGAGGGTGGGTCAATCCCTCACCCATTCAAGAGCTTATACACAACTAGTGCACGCTAAGTATTGTTAAGTTGCATCAAAGGCAAATATTGTCCCAATTGAAGCCCAAGTCTCCGGGATTAATACACTAGTGGCTTGTGAGTTTAATTAACATGAAATTTTAAGTGGGGGATGGCTCACCAGAGCCGGGGTATATTTTTAAAAGTGTGGTTACATGTGAATGATTTGATTGTATGATGCTAACGTGATTAAATTGTGCAAGGTGAAGTCTGAGTAAACTTGATTTAATTAAAGGATCGCGTGTTCAAATCTTAAGTACGGAGTCGTTATGACCACATGTTGGGCTAATGGGGAGGATCATGATGAATGACCAGGAGTTTTCTTACCACCCTTCTGGATTTTTATTGCTTTTATATGCACCAAGGACATTGCATACTTTTAGTGTGGGGTGGGAAATTCTCTGTGGATTGTACACTAGTATTAGTATCTTTAAGCTTATTATTTTTAATTTTAATTTTATTTAGTATTTTTTTTCTATTTGGCATTTAAATTTATTTTTTTGCAAATTTGAACTTTTCCCAACCATGAATCTCTTAGGCAGTATGTTTTAGGGATTACAGTCTAACTAAAAACACAAAAAAAAATTAAAAAATAGAAAAGTCCAAAAGTATGTCTTTTATTTTCCTTTAGGTGGTAATAATCACCCGTGATTTTTCTTTGTGCCTCGATTCTTTTTCATGGGATGTAATTTGAACCGGGTAGTAGTTTTTTTAATTTTTAGAGTAGATTAATATTTGGGAAATAAATGGTGTAAGAATGATGAACCTAGGCGCCTTTGACTTGTTTGATAGTAGCATATTTAGGCTTTTGAATGTGTAATATCTTCCCTGCATGTTTGAAATTGAGCATGATGCCTTTACATATTAGATAGCATGTCTTGTGACACCTATGTCTCTTTTACTTGAATATTGTTCACTTTGTTCTTAATACTTAATATCTTGTGGCTCTATGAATACTTTCATTGTTTGAGAGTCGGAATGAGACCGTCCTTAGTGAGTCATGTGCATGGTATATTGTGTAGAACAGTACACCATTAGCGAAAATTGAAAAAAAAAAAAAAGAAGAAAGAAAAATCTGAAAAAAGAGAGAAGGAAAAATATAGGTGGATAAATTGTTGTCTTGTTCTTGCTAGGGGGTATAAAATAAAGTAGTGCTTAAAGAAAGATGGCATATTTTTTGGGGAGTGACCTTGGTTGTGAAATTAAATTAGATTGAAGAATTTGTGCTTAAAATTTATTATATGATGTGTTAAAGTACTTAAGAGGGTGAACCACTAATCCAAAATATATTATGCCCGTCCCTTAGCCCACATTACAACCATAAAAAGTCTTAATTGATTGTAGATCGAATGAGCCAATATTAGTAGAGATTTACATTATGGGTAAGCCTATGGTACAATTACATGCATGTGACTTCTTTTGTGAGGGTAAGTGATTTCTTTGATATATGTGAGTCCTTAAAATATATTTGAGCATTTGATTTGAGTGTGTGAATTCAACTTACTCTATTGTTCTTATTGTGAGGGCACATGATTTTACGAGGGATAGGTAATATTATTAGACTTCTCTACTAGGATCATTATAATCATGTGTTTCTTTGTTGTGAATATTTCTTTTGAAAAATGGCATAAGTAAAGGGAAAGTATATGTGATTGCATATACTCGAGCTTAATTATTGCTATCAACCGCGGTCATTGATGTAGTTGCTTCGATTGTGTAAATATAAAGTGCTCAAGAATAGTGTAATCTGTGGTTGACTCGAGGACGAGCAACATTTAAATGTGGGATAGTGATGTTTGTCTATAAATATATATATTTTTAGTGCATTGCTTACCCTACATTTTGGTTTTAGTGATCGACGTTTTGAGCTTAATTGTGTCGTTTTATGTGTAGGATTGTTGAAAGATAAAAGTACATGAAGGTTTCACACATGGACGTAAAAGATACACAAAAAGAGCACGAAAAGGCAAAAATAGGATAAGGCGCCAGAGTGGGCGACGCCTGGTCCTAGGCAAGGTCCACCGGGCATTGGACTGGGCGACGCCTGCTCTGAGGTGCACTACACACCAGGAAGAGCTCTGAGCCTTGGTCTCTTCCCAGTCCGTCGTTTAAATGATTTTTACTTGGATATGGACTTGGAGACTTCGACCCTAACTTATAAATACCCTTTAAACATTATTAGTGAGTGGTTGGTCAATTTTAGAGGTAAGAAAAGGAAAAGCAACACAAATGGAGCATGAAATTCATCATTCTTCTTCTTCCATCTAGTATTCATAGATTTTATGTTTAAAATAATATTTTGGGTATTGTCATGAACATGAGTGGATAAGAACCTTATTTTTCTTAGGGTTATGGATTGTTATTTACTATCATAATTTGACGGTTGATAATATTTCTTGCTTTTATCATATTAGTTTATTTATTCAACCTTGCACTTAATTATTCTATTGCATAGCTAACAATATAGTACTATCTACGAATTTATAGTTGAACTCGAAAGTGCGAACTACAGATTCCATATAAGATTGAATAGAGTAAGTTCTTGAATCCGGGCTTCAGAGAATAGATTTCCGATTAGGATAAACATATTCCAATTGCCTTGGTTGGTTATTTTTGCAGGAAATACACATGCGTTCGTGTTAATTCTGATTCTATCGACATATAGTTTTACGTTGGCTTGAATAGGCGAGTGAAGTGTCGAAAAACTTCGCGAGCAAAATATATCCTGCTAATCAACAAATTAGTTAAATCAAGTGATTAAATCAATCGGAAGAACGCAATAGGAGAGACATTAATCCCATAACCCCGAAATATTCCCACCTCATTGAATTCTTTCTAAGTGTTTGTTTGACCTACATGCGATCTTATTCTCTTATTTTCTTATTAGTTTTGTAGTAATTTAGTTAGTAAAAACCACAATCATCTTCCTCAAAATCTTTTGAACAAATAACTAGTAACTAGTTTAGTTTAGGCAGTAGTTAATCATAGATCCTCGTGGAAACGGTACTCTCTCATCACTTTATTACTTGTCGATCATGTATACAGGCGTATGCATTTGGACCCAACATTTCCCTTAGTATGTGTGAGTTGTACCACTATCCAGAAGGCATATATCTTTATTACTCATCTTGGATCCAATTGAAAACTAAAAAAATTTATTTTCTTTAGGATGAAGAATTGGAACTTAACTTTGAAGAAGATTAGAGTTGTACTGATAACATGTAATTATATGAAACAAGAAAATAAACAAGAGAAGTAGAGAACAAGAGAGAACTTTCTTACTATTTCTTTCAAGTACGTCATATTTCATGCCTTTATTTGTGCTATTCCACAAAGGCTTACAAAAATGTTTTCTTTAAACATTGCATTACCAATTAAGATCACAAGGGAAAATCATGAAGAAATTATGAGGGTGTGAGAATTACAATCATAATAAATAAGAATAATAGGGATTAATTACATCATGAAGAAGAATAGTAGAAGTAGTGGACAACCAGTAAATACTATAATTTACAATAAGAAAACATATATTAATTTTGCAATAAAATACTCCCTTCACATTGATCTTTAACGGTCTTGACTCTTGCCTTTTGATTATGGCACTTGCAATGGACTAATGTCCCACCGTCCAGATGTGAGAAGTCCTCTTGTTAGGGAAAAAAAAATCACAAATAGTCTAATTTACAACTGGTAACTAAAAAATAGCTATAGTTTCAAAAGTATTCAAAATTTATTCATTTTTTCTTATAATAATAAAATTTAAACAAAAACACCTTTAAAAATCCGGAAAAATTCCAGTATAATATGTTGAAGTTTGAATTTTTTACTTATGGAATTCCAGCATAATGTGTTGAAATTTTATAATGTGCTGGAATTCCCAACATAATATGCTGAGAGTTTATACACAGGATCTCCATAATCAAGCATATAACGTTGGAACTTTTCGTGTTTTAACTTAAATAATGGTTATTTTTAATGACTTTGCGAATGCTCTATTTTATAATAACAAATTGAAAAACTGCTAGCGCGTGCTATTTTCACCTTGTTAAAAGTAAAATGTTTATTATTTTGGGCCTAATTGTTTCACCAAAAAAAGTGTTAGACCTTTTCTTAAAACGAATTAATAAAAAATAAGGGATGAATACTAGTTAAATATAATATCTACTAGATTTGACGGTTTAATGTATTAATGATGTAGGTCCGTGTCCGTTAATATTGAATGTCGATTGCAAGTGCTCAATAATTGTCAATGAATGCAATAGAGAAAGCATGCAATGAATGTAGATAATGGCAATAAATGTAATAAGAAGGAATTTGTTATCCAAATGTTTGGATGACTTGGATGATTCTCTTTCCTGACAACATCGTGGGACAATATAAAATGAGGATGGACAAGAAATCCTTGGATCTTGTGAGTAAAATCTATATGGTGAACAATGGAATCAGTGGACAAGGCAAGCTTTGTATATTCTTTGTAGTCAACCTTTACAATATGTTCTTATCAGAAAAGTGAAGATCCCTTTTTTTTCTTTATCTATTCCTATTTATAGGGGACATTCCTAAAAAACTCTAAAAAGTACAACCGAAGGAATATCCAACGGAATATTCCTTCTCTCTATTCTAGACCTATTATACCGTTGCTTCTGTACATTCTTCTATTCGACCTCGGCGCTGACCATACTTTAGATGACTCATCGCCATTGAGACATGGTCGGCTTAATCTTTGACCACGTCCATTTGCAATCATTAAGTTCGTTCAAAATTTTGATCAATACAGTTAGTCCCTACGCTTGTTGAGCTCGTGATCTTGGACTTCCTCGATGAGCGGATTTCGCCTGTAACCATTCAGAGAAAATTTTGTTGTGATGATTGAATCGAATCGGCCGAGGTCGAACTGTCGGCGGTTTCCAGCAGGGCTACCGTTGGTGTGGCTGACGTACGATAGTGTCATGGCCACGCGCGTCATCATTACGCGTCTTCCCAATGCAATGTCTGTGATTCTGTCGCTTCAAATTTGGTGCCATTGATGGCTCTTTGCCTCGATTATAGTGCCATCCAACCATATAAATAGACGAGAGGGGTTTCACTTTCGAAACTTTCAGCATTTCCCATTTTGTATGAATTTTTTTCTTTTTTGATCTTCTTCTCTGATATCTACTTCCGATTTCTTATAGCTCCTTCAATTTCAGTCTCTGGTTTCTTTCCCAGTTGACATTTTCTTTCCATGATTTCATTGTATAAACTTCACCACGTAAATATGTCAAATTCTCCTCATATTCACAACGGAGTCTCTGATGCCACTCCTTTATCGGTGGCCCTTCTTCCCGGCGGTGAGGAATCCAAGGTTGAGGAGGAAGAAAACTTCCCCACCGTGGAGAAAGTGGTTCGTAAGAATCCTTCAGTCAGAAATGACTTCCCAAAGGAACCTACTCCCGCTCCCGCTCAGGTGCTTTTTGAGACGGGGCCGAGTCAACTAGCCGACCTCCGGTCCAAATATCGTATTCCCTCTCACGTTGAAATTGTTCCAGCGGGAGGCGACATAGTACAGGCTCACCGGCCCGGATATTGTGATTTCTATTTTTATCCATTCCTAGTTGGTTATTCTCTTCCTCTTCCCTCATTAGGGGAGGAGTTTTGCCGCTTTTACAACGTCTGCCCCGTGCAACTCTCCCCTTATTTATACAAAGTTTTTCTGATGCTGGAAAAAGTACGCACAGTTGGCCGGCTGCGAGGTCAATATCTACCATATGCTGCATCTATTCCCCGCCAGTTTTTATAGAGTCACATTGATATACTTGCGACATCGTGGGACCAAAGGGTTGGTGGTGGGGATAGATGATAAGGCGAACCGGCGATTCTGGCACAAATACTTCTTCATCAAGACTGAGCATCTGGTGGCGAATCTGACTGGGTTCCCCGAGCAATGGAACTATAATCGTAAGCACCTTGCCATATGTTCATTATTTCCTCTTTTCTTCCTCTTCTTCTTTTGTTCTCGACCCACTCACAGCTTCCCTATTTTTAGCTGAGAGGCGTGCACCTTCACTCGTCTTAGATATTGAAGATTAGGTTGCTCTCGTGTTACCCCACACAACGGGAATTCGCGACTGGGCGTCCTTCCACAAGCGCTTTGGACCCAAGACTTCGTCCAATAAGTGTTATTTCTACCTTCCAACTTGTTGTTGTTCGCTTTCGTCTTTTGATGCGGCCTTCCTTTGGTTCTAGGTCGGCGAGCTTCTAAAAAGGCGAAGGCTCCAGTGCTTGCATTTTTCCAGGTGATGACCTCAGCCGGGATGAAATTTGCTCTAGCTGAGTCTGCACGGGGAGGTCAGACTAGAGCTCCGCCAATGAGGGACTTCGCCCCTCAAACTGTTGTCGTGTCGGATGAGATCTCTTGTCAGCCTATCTTTCACTTTGTTGACGAGCCATCTCATGGAGAGTATGAGTCTTCGAGTAAAAGATGACGGGTGGAGGCTGGGAAGGACATTGTCGCTGATGTTAAGCCGGAAAGATTCGTTGCTATGGAAGCGGAATCAGTGTCTTCACCAGATGTAGAGGATATTTCTGCGGTGGGTGCCGCCATAAAGAAGAGGCCCTATCATTTTGAGGGGGTTCGTGGTAGCAGAGAGCTTGCGCGGGCTGCTGAAGGTGGCTCCTCATCAGCGGCTGGGAGAGGTAGAGTTGTTCCGGCGGGGGACGATGACTCTGGCTCAGACATCGACCCTGAGGAGGTACGGACCTTCGTGGAGAGGGCTACTCGCGTGGAGATAAGGACAGAGGGTCCTAATCGGCATATATTCGTTCCGGTGAGCTATAAAATCCTGGTCGACTCAGAGCGACCGGCGCTGTCCTTTTCCTTTTTATGTGTGGAGGCTAAAAATAGGACGTTGCTGATGCTAAATGATGTGGACTTGTCTTTAGGCATATCGGGCATGGCCTTGCGGGTGAGTTTTCACTTATTTTCTCCTAAGTTTATACGTTTCTTAAGTGTTGTTTTACTCTGGCTGACTTTCTTTCCTTTGCATTTTAGACTCTCATCTTGGAGATTGAGTGCGACCAGTGGGAGGAGGAGAGAATGATTCTCTATAGGAGGATGGAATCTAAGTATAGAGAGTACCGCACCAAGTATCGGAAGATGGCCAAAATTGTTGGTGAGGATGACCAGTTCCAAGTCTTGCACGATAAGATTAAGCAGAAAGATGAGGAATTAAAGAAGAAAGATGAGGAGATCGTGAGAGCCATCGGCTGATGCAGCATGTTGGAACAAGTGTTGAGGTCTAAGGAGGATGAGCTCGAAGTGAGTAAAGGGGCGATGGCCGAGAATGCAGATCTCCAGGCGCAGGTGGCGTCTCTAAAGGTCGAGTTTGAACAAAGCGAGTCCAGGCTCGTCGACTTGAGGGCAGAATTGAGCACTAGGGTCGTAGAGAAAAATTTGGCTGAAAGGACCAGGATGGCCGTCGTGGCGGAGGCAGCAGCTTTAGAGGGTACCCTACGTGTTTGTAGGTCTGAACGGGATAGTGAGGCGGAGACGCCGACACTTAAGGTGGCGAAGTTGGAGGAACGGATCGAGAGTTTTGAGGTAGAGCTATCTGGGCTGAATAAGCAGGTCGTCATCTTAAAGGCCGAGAAGGAGCAATAGCAGGCCTAGCCGTCTACTTCTCATACTTCTGTCGATCCTAGTGTATCACAGGAGTTGTATGAGATGTGGTTCATATTGAGGATCAACTTGACGTGTACAAGTCTTTGAAGGCTGCCGGGAAGGTTTTCGAGGAGCATCTTGAGGGCGTGTACGTGTAGCTCGTGAATCTTGTGGTTACGACCCTGGCACACCCGGCGGAGATGACGATGATGATGTTGTAGATGGGCTTGCTTCTGATCCTTGGTATGATGATGAGTATGCTGATGAGGATGATGCAGCGTGAAGCCTTTATACTTAGTTTTTTTTTTGCTTTGCTATTTTTGTGAGGGCTTCCTCGAACCCTTTGTAAAAAGTACTGTAATCCAACAATTGAAATGGAACAGTTACCTTTTTGCTATATATTTTCGAATTCCCGTTCTCTTTTTCCTCTCGTTTGCTATGTGGGAAAGTCCCTGATTTTTTTACCGTTTGCATGTGATGTTGATTTTGGCGGCGTCGAACATAGAACGACTTGAGGTAAAATATAAGTTAGCTCGAACAAGGTTGAGGTTTGATCGATTCGAGCGAGGTTTAATGTAAGATAATTCGAGCAAGCCGAATGTAAAAAAAATTCGAGCAAGTCGAATGTAAAGTGATTCGAGCGAGGTCGAATATCGAATAATTCGAGCGAGTCGAATGTCAAGTAATTCGAGAGAGGTCGAATGTAAAATAATTCGATCAATTCGAATGTAAAGTGATTCAAGTGAGGTCGAATGAAAAATAATTCGTGCGAGCAGAATGTAAAGTAATTCGAGCGAGGTCGAATGTAAAATAATTCGAGCGAGTCGAATGTAAAGTGATTCGAGTGAGGTAAAATATAAAATAATTCGAGCGAGTCGATGTAAAGTGATTCGAGCAAGGTCGAATATAAAATAATTCGAACAAGGTCGAATGTCGAATAATTCGAGCCAATCGAATGTAAAGTAATTCGAGTGAGGTCTAATGTGAAATAGTTCGAGCGAGTCGAATGTAAAGTGATTCAAGCAAGGTCGAATGTCGAATAATTCGAGCGAGTCGAATGTAAAGTAATTCGAGCGAGGTCAAATATAAAATAATTCAAGCGAGTTGAATGTAAATTGATTCGAGCGAGGTCGAATGTAAAATAATTCGAACGAGGTCGAATGTCGAATAATTTGAGCGAGTCGAATGTAAAGTAATTCGAGCGAATTCGAATGTTGAATAATTCGAGCAAGGTCGAATGTAGAATGTAGAATGATTTGGTGGAGTTGTGCAAGAATGTTGCATGCCGCTTTTTTTATTCATTCACTGGAGAATATTACACGTTTTTGTTTGTTCCATACATACATTTGAGAAGTTCCAATCTACCTAGTACCTTCATCGCTCGGTCTGGAGAAGTAGTCGATAAGCGGGGCGATGAATTATACACTTGAACTTCGAGATGTTCCCTTCGTCGCCTCATTAAAAACCTCCTCGATAAAACCCAATTGGGATAAAACTCGGGTGAGGGATAAAGAGTACAACTTGGAGGACGTCCGTTCTCAAAAGTTGAAGTATTTGAGGTGGGAGACATTCCAATTGTTTAGGAGTAGCTTCCCTCCATTGTTTCTAGTTGGAATAATCCTTTGTTTACTGCTGCCATGATTTTGTATGGCCCGTCCCAATTTCACTCAAGATTGGGTCTCTTTACCAGGTGTTCTACCCGTGGCTTCAGGAGGTATTCACGTTTGGCATATGCCTGCTCTCACCGAGATCTTTGGGGATGATTCCGTACTACAGTTTGGTTCCTAATTTACCTTCTTGTGGTATTTGCTCGCCTGTGTTTTGACCTTGAGTACATAGTCCCCGACCTTGAGTGGTCTTACTTTGTCCTTTTTGTTGTAATACCATTCTGCTTGCTGTTTTTGGGCTATCATTCTTATGTAAGCCATGTCTCTCCGCTCCTCCGCTTCGTCAAGGTCTTGCATTCTATTTTCGTTGTTGCTTGGTCCTCTCTCATTAGAGTATCTCAAACTTGGTTCCCCGACCTCCACTGGAGTCACTGTGTCAGTCCCATAGACTAGTGAATATGGCGTTTCTCCTCTGCAAGTTTTTGGCGTGGTGCGTATGCCCATAACACTTCTGGTAGTAGTTCTGGGCATAGTCCCTTCGCGTCTTCGAGTTTCTTCTTCATGATGTTCATTATTGTTTTGTTGAAGGATTCGGCTTGGTCGTTGCCTGCAGGGTGATATGGCGTGGAGAGTATTCGCTTGATGTGTCATTTCACGAAGAATTTGGCGGTCTTTTTCCTGGTGAACCGGGGTCCATTGTCACAGCTGATCTCTTTGGGGATGCCGAAGCGGCATATGATGTTCCTCCATATAGATGTGATAACTTCCTGTTCGCGTATTTGGGCGAATGCACCTTCTTCTACCCATTTAGAAAATAAGTCAGTTAAAACAAAAAGTAAACGCACATTACCTCGTCCCTGGAAGTGGTCCAACGATGTCCATTCCATATTTAATGAATGGCCATGGCCATGTGACCGAGTGGAGGTGCTCGCCCGCTTGGTTTATCATAGGAGCATATTTTGGCAATGCTCGCACTTCTTGAAGAAGTCGGCGGCTTCCTACTTCATGGTGGCCAATAATAGCCTTCTCGTATGATGCATCTACCGAAGGCTCGGTTTCCAGTATGGGCACCGCAATGGCCTTAGTGTACTTCCTCGAGGACGCTTCTTGTTTGGTTTGGTCCTAGGTATTTCGCCAAGGGACCGCCAAACATTCTTTTGTATCGGTCATGGTTGATGATGTTGTGTTTGTCCGCCTGCATTCAAAGATTTTTGGCTTCTTTTTTTTCCGATAGGAGTATTCCATGCTGCAAATATGTTATAATACGGTTGCGCCAGTCCCAAGTTCAATTTATAGAGTGTACCTCAAGTTGGTCTATTGACGAGTGGAGGAGGGTAACCACGTTTTCTTTTCCATTTATGTTTTTGGTTGCTGCTGCTAATTTGGTGAGGCCATCTGCCTCGATGTTTTGTGCTTGAGGTATCTGGTCGAGTTGACATTCGTCGAATTCCGACAGTAGTTTACGAATTTCTGCCTGGTACTTTTGTAGCCTCTGCTCTTTGATTTGGAAAGTCCCTGTGACTTGGTTGACAACGAGTTGTGAGTCGCATCGGAGGACGATTCGTCATGTTCCATACTTGAGGGTTAGTTTTAGTCCTGCAATTACAGCCTCGTACTCGGCCTCATTGTTAGTCATATCGGGGCACCGTATGGGCTGGCAGATGACTTCTCCTTTTGGGACCTCGAGTACGAGCCCCAATCCAGATCCTGACGTGTTGGAAGTGCCATCGGTGTATAGGACCCATAGGTCGGGTGACTTGGGAGAGGTACGAGAAGTTTCCTGCTCGACCTCAGGTATTATTTTGGCACTGAATTCGGTGACGAAGTCAGCGAGTACGTGCAATTATCGTTGTTGCGGCTGATATGCTATATCATGCTCGCTCAATTCTATGGCCCATTTGGACAATTCCCCGACATCTCGTTTTTTATGTAGGATACTCCTTAGGGGGAAGGTCGTGACCACCGATATGGAGTGACATTGAAAATAGGGTCTAAGCTTTCGTGAAGCTATGACTAATGCCAAGGCCAACTTTTCGAGGTGAGGGTACCTCATTTCGGTGTCACCTAGGGTTTTGCTAATGTAATAGATTGGAGATTGCGTACATTTGTTTTCACGGACCAACACTGGACTTACTGCGACCTCTGATACGGCCAAGTATATCAGGAGACGCTCGTCGGGTTCTACTTTGGCGAGTAGCGAAGGCGAGGACAAGTATGACTTTAGTTATCTTAAGGCCTCGATGCATTCTGAATTCCATTGGAGTCCGTTGTCCTTTCTGAGCACGTTGAATAATTTGTGGCATCTATCAGAGGATCGTGAGATAAACCTCGACAGGGCAGCTATACGACCGGTCAGTTTTTGTACTTGTTTCTTATTGTTCAATATCTCAGGTATTCCCTCGATGGCTTTGACCTTGTCGGGGTTGACCTCGATGTCTCCTTGCGATACTAGGAAATCGAGGAACTTCCCCGAGGTCACGCCGAAGGCACACTTTTCGGGGTTCAGCTTCATGTCGTATTACCTTAGTATATCGAAGGCTTCCTTCAGATGGTCGATGTGATCTTCCTTTCTTTTTGATTTGACCAGCATATCATCTATATAAACCTCTATTATTTTACCGAGTTGGTCCTTGAACATCTTGGTGACCAACCTTTGATAAATCTCCCCTGCGTTCTTCAGTCCGGACGGCATGACTCTGTAGCAGTACGTCCCCTGGTGGGTAATGAAAGTGGTCTTCTCTTGGTCCTCCTCATCCATGAAGATTTGGTTGTAACCTGAGTAGGCATCCAAGAAACTTAACAACTCATGCCCCATTGTTGCATCGATGAGTTGATCGATGTGAGGCAACAAAAATGAGTCCTTTGGGCATGCTTTTTTTAGGTCCGTGAAATCCACGCACATGCGCCACTTTCCGTTTTTTTTCTTTACCATGACCACGTTGGCGACCCATTGGGGGTATTTTGACTCCTGGATGGAGCCGTTTTCGAGTAATTTTTCCACCTCATCACGGACGACCTCATTGATTGTGGCGTTGAACTTTCTTCTTATTTGTCATACCGGCGGGTAGAGTGGATTGACGTTCAGCTTGTGTGTGGCAATGTCTTTCGAGATACCTGGCGTATATGTATGGGAGAAAGCAAACAGATCGGCGTCGTCGATTAAAAATTTATGAAATTTACCTGGTTTCGAGAGTTTATGGCCGATGTAAGCCTTTTTGTTGTGGTCGTTGCTGTCTAGTTGGACGGGATCAAGGTCTTCTATCATTGACCCTGTGGCTTCCACGACGTTGGGGTCCTTAATAACTTCTTTTTGTTCATCGAGTTCAGGCCCTGACTTCGGTAATTTCTATGCTCCCGAGCCCACTTCCTTTAATTGTTGAGTGTATGTGCAATCTTGGGCGATGCGGTAGCATTCTTGAGATGTGCGTTGTTCCTCGCGGATGCTGAATATTCCCCACAGGGTAGGACACTTGATCACTTGATATAAGTTGGGTGGAATGGACCGCATGGCGTGTATCTAGGGTCGCCCTTATGATGGTGTTGTAGGCTGTGTCCTGGTTCATGACATGGAAAGTTGTCTCTAGGGTGACGCCCCCTGCCAGAATGGGTAGCGTTATCTCTCCTGAGGTTCGCTCAACTGTATTGTTAAAACTTATTAGTGTTATGCAGCGTGCTACTATCTTTTCCTTGAGTCTCATTTGTTTGAGAACTCGGGGGTGGATAATACACGCGCCTCTCCCCTCGTCTACCATGATTCTTTTTACATCAGTATAAAAAATGTGTAAAGTAATGACAAGAGCGTCGAAGTGAGCAAAGGTAAAACCGTGGGTATCTGACTTATCGAAGATCATACTGTCTTCGAGGTCGTCATACCATTCATGGGTGATTGACCGCTTCAATTTGTGTGTGGTGGTGAACTTCACGTGGTTGATTGTTTCTTCGTCGCCTCCGCCGATGATCATTTGGATGGGGAAGGCGGGGGATGGTGGCTTTGGAGGGCCTTGATGTTGTTCTCGTCTGCGACCGAATTGGCTCTTCCTCGATCGCTCATCAACTCCCTTAGATGTCCTTAGTGAAGCATGTTCATCACCTCTTGCCGTAGGGCTATGCAGTCCTCGGACTTATGGCCCCGCTCCTAATGGAACTCACAGAGGGCATGTGACTTTCTGGAATTTGGGTCAGACTTCATCTTTTGTGGCCACTTGACCTTAGGGTCGAGCTTCTCTAGGGCGTACATTATTTTTGAAGGGAAAACAAAAAAAATTATGAGCAGATAAAAGTGGAGGCATACCTCTTTCGCTTCAGTGAGTTCCAGTATGTGGCCTGGATGACCCTTCTGTCTGGCGGGGAGGTGGTGGGATGGCCGTTCTGATATATGGTTGGTGCCTTTCTCGATTGAGGCATGGACCTGAATAATCTCTTCGGTTGTCATTACGGCGGTCTTTCCTCGACTCCGTTTGGACTGATGTTACCCATTGAGGTCGTCCTCGTCTGCTCTCACCTCGGCACATAGGCATTGTGAATTTATTCCCAGGTGGTGGGAGGGTATTTCATGAGTCTGCTTAACAACTTTGTGGTCGCCCTTGATCTGATCCTGTTTAACCTATTTTGGAAGGTTGCTACTGGCATCTCTTCTGATACGTTTGGCAGGCTCATTCCTACTCTGTTGAATCGAGCGAGGAAGTCCCTCAGTCCCTCATCTGATGATTGTCTGACGGTGAATATGTCATTCATCCTGGCCTCTGATTTCTCGGCCATGGCGTGGGTGGTGACAAACTTATCGGCCATTTCCTCAAATGTCATTATCGAACATGCTGGTAACTATGGGTACCATGTTAAGGCTCCCTATCTTAGGGTTTCGCCGAACTTCTTCAGCAGCACTGATGGTACCTGCTCTTTGGAGAGGTCGTTGCCTTTTACTGTTGTGACGTAATGAATGATGTGATCTTCAGGGTCCGTTGTGCCGTCATATATTTTCAAATATGGTAGAATTTTGAAGGTCTTCGGTATGGAATGTGGGGTTGCCTCCTCGTTGTATGGTTGTTCGACGAACCGACCGACGTCCCGTTTTGGTAGAAGTTTCGCGGCGCCTGGTATCTTATCAACTCTTTTTTGATGCTCCCTCATTTGGTCACGGAGCGCTTTATTCTCGTTCTCCATTTCTTTTATTTTCTTCAGAATGGCCGCAAGTGCATCATTACCTGCATCAACAATGGTGTGAGTGTTATTGTTGGGAGAGGCGCGGGTTTCTCATTGATTGTTGTTGTGGTATCCGCTCGTGCGGTGCTACTACTCACCCCTTGAGCGGGTTTGTCGAGTATGTTGTTTAGGGTACTTATCAACCATACCTCCAGTAGTTTTTGACGTGGAGGCCCCCCTTTCGCGTGAAGCGGTTACACTCCCGTGAGGGGAGGTGAGTCTCTTCGCCTGGGTGTGGCACTTGGCGTCACATTCTTCTCGTCTTCTCTGTCAATCTCGTTGATGGTGTTCAAGAGGTTGGCAGTGACATCCACTACTGCTTTCAGTCTTTCATCTCCTCTTCCTGCCATTGTTAGTTCGAGCAAACGAGAAAAAGATGGTTGTTGTCGTTTTTTTTTAGATCTAGAAGAAACTAAAATTTTAACTAGAAAGTCCCCACAGACCGGGCCAAATTAGTTTACCAAAAAAAGTGTTATACCTTTTCTTAAAACGAATTAATAAAAAATAAGGGATGAATCCTAGTTAAATATAATATCAACTAGATCTAACGGTTTAATGTATTAATGATGTAGGGTCGTGTCCGTTAATATTGAATGTCGGTTACAAGTGCTCAATAATTGTCAATGAATGCAATAGAGAAAGTATGCAATGAACATAAATAATGGCAATAAATATAATAAGAAGGAATTTGTCACCCAAATGTTTGGATGACTTGGATAATTCTCCTTCCTCACAACAACGTGAGACAATATAAAATGAGAACAATGGAATCAGTGGACAAGACAAGCTTTGTATATTCTTTGTAGTCAACCTTTACAATATGTTCTTATCAGAAAAGTGAAGATCTTTTTTTGTTTTTTATCTCTTCCTATTTATAGGGGATATTCCTAAGAAACCCTAAAAAGTACAACCAAAAGAATATCCAATGGAATATTCCTTCTCTCTATTCTAGACCTATTATACCGTTGCTTCCATACATTCTTCTACTCGACCTCGGCACTGACCCTACTTTAGATGACTCCTCGTCATTGAGCCGTGGTCGGCTTAATCTTCAACCACATTCATTTGCAGTCATTAAGTTCGGTAAATTTTGACCAATACACTAATGAGAGTCATGGGCTCCCACAAATAGAAAAGAACTTTTATATAAATGGTCGGCCTTATTTAGTGTATACATTTATATATATATATATATATAAATATTATATATCCACCTACTTATTTTAAATTTAACAGTTTAGTCGGCTATTTAAGCTAATTCTTCCAAATAAATATAGAAAGCTACGCAGATATTTTGGAAGAACTCCAATCAATGTGTCGCATTGTAAGCTTGAGCAATCCACGTGTTTCACAAAGTCAAGTAGGTCCCACCTAAAACATTATCAGATGGAACGTATGTCTCGTTCAATAAGGTTGCTCTACGCATCTGGTATATCTGAACCGTACAAATCGGACATCATGCAATCTCGCCAAAATACTAGTTGTATAGGGGAGGGGATCCACTATTTCAAGTCAATAATAAATATAAAATTCATAAGTATGTTTATAAAACGTTCTAATTACAAAATTAGCTACTAGTAGATAGTAAGTAGTCCCTCAGTACCAATTTAAGCTAAATAATTTACAAATTTAGAAATGAGTCATTTCTTTTTAGAATGAACTAGAAAGGAAATAGATTCATGTAAACTGGAAGAGAGAATACTCATTCCGTTCCAATTTATGTGAACATGTTTGACGAGACACGAAGTTTAAGAAAAAAAATAAAAACTTATGAAATTTGTGGTCCTAAGCAAGTAAAAAAGGATTTTGTGAGGTTATAGAAACTTCTCATTAAGGGTAAAATTGTAAGTTTAAGCTAAATTATTTTTAAATTTAGAAAGGGGTTAGTTTTACGAATTAAAAAGGAAATAGATTCGTCTAAACTGAAATAGATGGACTATTATTTTTCTACTGTTAGTGTAATTTTGTCTCCTTGAGCCTGAATAATTTGATTGTAAAGTGAAATGAGAAGTAAAGAGAAAAAAAAAAAATAATACAAATTCTTTACTGACCTTGCAAGAATGTTGCTAGTCTTGTCATCCGTCCAAGTCTCCTTGTCAGCTGCTTCCACAAATTAATTTATCAATTGCTCACAAACACACAGTGACAAGTTTTTTGTCTATGTATATGGGAAATACTCAAAAGGTTGTCATGTTGAATGGATTTTAGGTAGAAATCATTATTGCCACCTCCCTCTAACTATCATATATGTTTATTGTTTATTCATCTTGTCAACATGATTCCTAAGGTAAAGTGGAACATTTTATGAGCCTTGTTTTTTAATTAGTCTATGCATGTGCCTATCTTGGATGACTATGGCAGTTGACTGGACTGGACTCTAACATATGTACTTCTGGATGTGAAATCAGCTTGTTTTTAGGGTGATTGCTTATCCTTTTTCAGGTAGGACTGAAATTACAATGGGGCAATCTGCTTTAGCCTTGATATGAGGTTCAGAGTAATTCTACTTTTGTTCTTTACTTGTGATGAATTTTCCTCTTTCTTGGTCATTTCTCCTTTCCTGTTTTGGCTTATGGGATTTATAAGAGGTTTTACAAATTAGGACATCTGCTCATAGTCACATTGAAACTCCTTATTAGGTCAAGTTCTTATCTTTTGAGGACCCTAGCTGAAAATCTTGGATTTTTATCTTCACAATTTGGGATTTAAGCTTCATCTTTATGTTCCATCTGTTGGCAGGAGCTTGGTTTCTTGGAGAAACAGTGAGGTAGAATTGATCTTCAGCCACTTTCTGGCAAGTAGAAATGGAGGCCAGAGTGAAGAGGAGAGCATTACTCTTGTTGGTTTTATGTATATGGATGCCTATGGCAGTTCTTGGTGGGACTAGGAATTCCACTGTCTCTTCCTCTTCACCTTCTTCCTTGTCTAGTAGGCCAAGAGTGGTGAATATTGGTGCTTTATTCACAGTTAATTCAGTCATAGGTAGTTCTATAATGCCAGCCATTCTAGCTGCAGTTGATGATGTTAATGCTGATTCTACGGTACTCACTGGGACCAGATTGAACGTCGTAATGCAGGATACAAATTGCAGCGGATTCATTGGCACTGTTGATGGTAAAAGCTTTTGTCCACCATAAAATTCTTGTTTGTATTACAGCAAATTAAGTCTCTTATTTTAACTACATCCTCAGCAGTATTAGCATCTTTGCTACATGATATCTTATGGACAATTTCTTTAACTGCAGTAGTATCCATAATTAGGCTGTTCCCCGTATAAATTTTAGAATAGGATGTACACATTCAATCCCATTTTCTTGTTGATTAAATTGAAGGGGGTGACGGTTTTTTCTTCCGTTCTACTTCCTTAATTTAAAACATTGTGGTTCTGGTGGCACCCAAGAGAAGCGTGAAATCTAGTATTTCGAGAGTTTTTTGAAAAGTGTAAACTATCACGAATGGATTTACTAGAAATGGACCGTGAGGCAGTACTTCCACTATTATGAAAAGCAGAAGCAACTTTAGTTTATGGCCTGTTTGAATTTTGGAATAGTTCAATATCTTAATAAAAGATTGTTATAGACAAGAACCTTGGTTAAAAGCATAACAGATGCTAGTGTTCCCTTCACAATTAAGTTATTCACCTTACCCGTATCTATTGCTTCTTCCCTATACCCCTCTTAATATTTGACAGGCATCCTTGATTTGCAGCTTTGCAGCTGATGGAGAAAGAAGTGGTTGCTGCATTGGGTCCACAGTCCTCAGGAATAGCACATGTCATTTCTCATGTCGTGAACGAACTTCGTGTCCCACTTTTGTCTTTTGCGACTGATCCTACTCTTTCCTCTCTGCAGTACCCATATTTCCTTAGAACTGTCACAAATGATTGCTTCCAGATGTATGCTATTGCTGATTTGGTCGATTATTATGGATGGAAGGAGGTTATAGCCATATTTGTCGATGATGATAATGGTAGAAATGGGATATCTGTGTTGGGTGATGCCCTTGCAAAGAAGCGGGCCAAGATCTCTTATAAAGCAGCCTTAACTCCTGGAGCTAGTAGGAGTGAGATCGATGACTTGTTAGCCAGCGTAAACCTTATGGAGGCACGAGTTTATATTGTTCATGTAAATCCTGATACTGGACTATCTTTTTTCTCCAAGGCAAAGAATCTGGGTATGATGAGCAGCGGCTATGTTTGGATTGCCACTGATTGGCTTCCATCTGTTTTGGATTCATCAGATTCAGTTAATGCAGATACTATGGACCTAATACAGGGGGTTGTGGCGCTTCGCCATCACACTCCGGATTCTAATCAGAAAAAGACATTTGCATCTCGATGGGAAAATTTTAAGGGTGTAAAGACTTCAAATTTTAATTCTTATGCACTCTATGCTTATGATACAGTTTGGTTGGTTGCCCGTGCTCTTGACCTTTTCTTCAATGATGGTGGAAATGTCACCTTTTCTGATGACCCCAGTTTGCGTGACACTAATGGAAGTGCTCTGAACTTGTCATACCTCCGAGTTTTCGACCAAGGACAGAAGTTACTTGAGATACTTACTGGCCTGAACATCACTGGTCTAACTGGTCGGATTCAGTTTGATTCTCAGAAAAATTTGATTCATTCAGCGTATGATGTTCTTAACATAGGTGGAACTGGATTACGCACGATAGGTTACTGGTCAAGCTATTCTGGTCTCTCTGTTATAACTCCAGAGGTTTTATACACAATGCCTGCAAATACTTCAACAAGTAACCAACATCTATATAATGCTATATGGCCAGGAGAAACAATAAAACGACCTCGAGGATGGGTGTTCCCCAATAATGGCAAACCCCTGCGAATTGCCGTTCCTTTCCGTGTTACTTTTGAAGAGTTTGTGAATAAAGACAAAGGACCTTCTGGAGTGAAAGGATATTGCATTGATGTGTTTGAGGCTGCAATAGACTTGTTGGCTTACCCTGTCCCTCATGTCTACATTTTATATGGAGATGGAAAAAGAAACCCCTCATTCAACAACATAGTGTATGATGTTGCACAAAATGTGAGTACTTGAATTTACAGTCTACTTCCAACCATTTAGTTTTTATGTCAGAAATTATCTTGCCGGTCTGACAGTATCTACTCAGATTTTATATCTATGTATCACAATTTGCTGCAATGGGATCACTAGCTAATTTTGAAATTAAACTGGTTGTTATTTCACACACATGAAATGTGATATAGATCCTCCGTGCCTGTTAAAAGGATCATAGTTGTTGAGAGGATAAGTGAATATGCATGACCAAGAAGTAGATTTTATACCTAAGTTGCTCGGACACGGGTGCGGATCTACAGGTTGGATCCTTTGAGATGTAAATTCTAAAATTCGGGGATATGGATCTTAGTACGGATTGCTGGGATCCGGCTAAAAATAATTCAAAAATATAAAAATATCTCTAAATTATAAGAAATTTTGTGGAATACTTACGTATAAATTGTACAGTGTAATTTCTTTTTTATTCTCAAGTTATAGATAAGTAAAGGATTGATTTCCTACATAAGGTTTTCTTCAAATTTACCCTAGTTTTGGTTCTGATTTTGGGAATCAAATTGTATCTCATCTCGAATTTTTCCGTCAATCGTGGTCAAAGTACCCAAAATTGTCTGACCACACCCTGTACGGATCCCATACCCACATTAGTGTCGTGTCGGCACGGGTGCGGCACCTAAACTGCCGTGTCGGGAAAACTTAGTTTTATACTAATATGAATTTCCAAAGAGTTAGTTATGAATAACTAAAATTTTTGGTACAGTCTGATATTAATTAATGTGTTTGTAAATGTTGCTAACATGATATAACACAGTAAGATCAAGAAATAAGTTATAGAACTGAATTGCTTGTTCAATCGCAATGGTGAATATGGTACATTCAGTTATTGAGTACACTCATCTAATAAACTTCTTAAAAATGGATTGAGAGACTAGTCCTAGAAAATTTACTTGTTTCTGCATTCATTACCAATGTAATATCCTGTCTCCCCCGTCAAGTAAGAACGGTTCTGTCCTACTCTATAGTATGACATAATAAATATTGAGAACTTTTCTAGAGCACTTATCAGGATTCACTTTGCTTGTTAGAAATATGATGCAGCTGTCGGGGATATTTCAATTACCACAAATCGGACAAGGACTGTGGACTTCACACAGCCTTATATGGAATCTGGGCTTGTCGTGGTTACTCCTGTCAAAGAGATCAAATCCAGTCCATGGGCTTTCCTTAGGCCATTTACATTTCAAATGTGGTGTGTAACTGGGGCATTCTTCCTCTTTGTTGGCTTTGTTGTTTGGATTCTTGAGCACCGGTTGAATCCTGAATTCCGTGGTCCACCAAGGCAACAACTCGTTACAGTCTTCTGGTTAGCACCTCTTTCAGCTAAAAGCTCTCTTGAAGCGGTTATCAGTATGATGTTTAAAGTTAAAGTTTATCTTTTCTGGATGTTCTAGTATGAAGCTAATTATAAAAGCATCAATGTGCATGAAAATCAATTGCATTGTATTTCCTCTACCATGAAATACAAGTCCGTACGCATATATTAACCCTGGTACTAAGATCCATTTTTTCTTTCAGGTTTAGTTTCTCAACCATGTTTTTCGCACACAGTAAGTATAGCCTCCTTGAGCTTTTCTAGCAAGTTGCTATTATGATAGCTAGCTCTTCTTTTCTATGGCTGACACTCTCCGTTGTGAATGAATGCAGGAGAGAACACATTGAGCACCTTGGGACGCTTTGTGTTGCTCTTTTGGCTCTTTGTGGTTTTAATTATCAATTCAAGTTATACAGCTAGCTTGACATCTATCCTTACAGTACAGCAGCTCTCTTCGGGAATTGAAGGAATTGACAGTTTAATCTCAAGCTCCGATCCTATAGGAGTCCAGGATGGGTCATTTGCATACAATTATCTCATTGAGGAGCTACGTGTTTCAGAGTCACGGCTCCGAATAATAAAAAGCGAGGATGAATATGTCAGTTTCCTCCAGAAAGGTCCACAAGGTGGTGGGGGTGCTGCCATTGTTGACGAGCTCCCTTATGTTGAGCTGTTTTTGTCCAATAACAAATGCATATTCAGGACTGTGGGGCAGGAGTTCACAAAGAGCGGATGGGGCTTCGTAAGTAATTCCTTTGCTTTGCCATAACGAGTAGAGCTGACAATTCGCCACAAAACTGTAAATATAACTTCAAATGAAAAAAGAAAGAAAAGGAAACTACAACACTTTATATCTATCAGTGATACTGTGCTACGAATGGTGCACGGGCAATCCGGTCTGCTTAAAGACTGATATAAACTTTCCTTGTTAGGCATTTCAAAGGGATTCTCCTCTGGCTGTTGATTTGTCTACTGCGATACTTCAACTGTCAGAAAATGGTGAACTACAAAGGATCCATGACAAATGGCTATCTAACAATGGATGCTCTTCACAAAACAACCAAGTCGATGACACTCGGCTTTCTCTCAAGAGCTTCTGGGGCCTGTATGTGATCTGTGGTGCTGCTTGTGCCATTGCACTTATAGTGTTTTTCTGCAGGGTTTACTGTCAATTCCTCAGGTACGCCCCCCAGACAGAGGAGCCGGAGATTAGTGAACCTGAATCTGCAAGGTCAAGTAGGCGTTCCCTCCGCTCACGTAGCTTCAAGGACTTGATTGAAGTGTTTGATAAAAGAGAAACCGAACTTAAAGAAATACTAAAGCGTAAGAACAGTGATAACAAGAAACAGATAAGTCGCAGCTCAGATGTGCAACTGAGCTCGCCTGCTTGATTTGTTCTTGGGTTGGTGTTCTTTTGTTCAATGCATCTGCCCTCATTTGTAAATGACATATACAATTCCTTGCCTGGGTCTTTTTTGTCATACAAAAGGCTAGGTGGTAGATTAGAATGAAAATGTCTTTGTATGCTATTTAGTTGGAAAAAATAACATAGATAGATTATGTATAAATGTACGTTATACATTAGTATCTAAAGTTTAATCAGTTATCTTCCTTCTCTGTGTATGGTAGGGTTGATTTTAACTCTCCCTTTCTCTTTTTCCTCGTATCCCCTTATTTGTGGAAAGAGAATGATCTGTTCATCTTTGTTCACAAGAACTTAGATTCGCAAGTGACAGATTGACCTCTGGGATATATAGAGTTTCATTGTCGCATAGTCGAATTGTAGAGGAGCTCAATCAACTGATTTTCGACGTAACTTTCGATCACTCCTTGATTACAATTGCCCTTCTTTGGTTGTTTTACTAGAAACACACTGTCAAGACCATCAAGCTCCGAAGGAAGACTTTAATTTCATTGGCATGATAGAAGTTGCTGCTACAGGCCAATCGGGAGGTATTGTTATTTTATGGCTTTCTGATGTACTTACTGTCGAACCAGTGGCAACCACTACCCAAGAAATCGACTGCCATATTCAGGTACACCCCTTTACTTTTAAGTGGTTATTTATTGCCGTATATGCTAGCAATGATTTAGGTAATAGACAGACTCTATGGCAAAACCTTATGTGTTTGTATGATAATTATAAAGGTCCATGGATTATAGGTGGGGACTTTAATGAAATAACTCATGCAAATGATAAATTTGGTGGCCTCCAAATTAATAATCCACGCTCTAATAAATTTTTGGACTGTATCAACTACTGCCACCTTACTGATTTAGGTTACAAAGGAAGCTGTTATACTTGGAGAAATGGTCGTCATAATAAACATAATATTCTTGAACGTCTTGATCGTATTATAGCAAATTATGAATGGCTAAGTCAATACCCGAAGGCACTTGTCACACATCTCCCACGTACTCATTCCGATCATTGTCCCCTTCTACTAGAATTACAACACTATCCATTACCTCGGCAAAGATTTTTTCGATTTGAAACAATCTGGACTACACACCCTACTTTCTCATCTATAATTAAACAAGCCTGGCATGATAATTTACAATTGCTACCAGCAATTAATCATTTCACTGACATAGTCCAAGAATGGAATAAATCGACATTTGGTCATATTTTTAAACTTAAAAGAAAAATCTTGGCTCGATTAAGTGGTCTCCAATCATCTATAAACTATCCTAGTAGCACTTTCTTGCACAATCTGGAACATCAATTAAGGATGGAATTCAATCATCTATTCAAGTTTGAGGAGGACTATTGGAAAGTAATGTCCCGTATAAATTGGTTAAATGATGGCGATGCAAACACCAATTTTTTCCATATCACAACTCTAAATCGTCGAAGACATAATCGTATAACTACGTTACAAGATCAAGGGGGAAATTGGATAACTCATCCACATATCATTAAGAATAATATTACAAATTATTACCACACTCTTTTCACAACACACGAAACTGCTTCTACTGCAAAAAGTACAATACAACCTTCTAATGTATTAACTCAAGAGGAACGTTTTTGCTTAACTAAATCCTTACAAGATTATGAAATTATCAATGCAATTCACTCCTTTAAACCTTTAAAAGCTCCTGGACCAGATGATCTACACCCTTTTTCTATCAAAAATATTGGGACACTATAGGCAACTCCGTCAAATATTTTTGTCACAAAGTTTTTCTTGACCGTCAAATCAACCCTATTATTAATACTATTGTCATTTGCCTGATTCCTAAAAAAAGGCATGCTTCTTCCATATCTCAATATCGACCCATTAGCCTTTATAATACTATTTACAATATTATCACAAAAATAATCGTAAATAGACTAAAACCATTCTGGAACATATTATTCATTCAACTCAATCTAATTTCCAGAAAAATAGAAGAGCCGCAGATAATTCCCTTATTGTCCAGGAAATCATTACAAGATTCCAAAAAATGAAGGGTAACAATTTAAATATGCTTCTCAAATTGGACCTTGAAAATGCCTTCGACAAATCAGAATGGTCGTTCATACATAATACTTTAATCACCTAAATTTTCCCCCAACTTTTACTAAATTAATTATGTCTTGCATAACAACTAATTCTGCTTCCATTATTATTAATGGAAATCCTACGGATTATTTCACACCCACGAGAGGCATAAGACAGGGAGACCCTTTATCACCTTATATGTTTATCCTCTTCCTTGAAATGCTTTCGCGCAAAATAAATACAACAGTTGATTATCATACTTGGATACCACTCTCCCTTGCTAAAAAAGGATCACAACTATCTCACTTATTTTTTGCTGATGATATTATTCTCACAGCAAAAATTACAGTCAACACTTGTCAATCAGTTGTCAATACTATTACTCACTTTACACATCACTCTGGACAAACTATCAACTTTGATAAATCAAAAGAAAATTTCTCAAAAAAATGCACAACCAATACACGAACATCTGTACTACAACTCTTCCAAATGAATCAAGGAAAAAGTTTTGGTAGATATTTAGGGTTCCCTATCTTTATACAGAACCCATCAAAAAGGGATTACCAATTCTTATTTGACAATTTCAAAACTAAATTAGCAGGTTGGAAAACCAATTTTCTATCAAAAGCGGGAAGGACAACATTAATTCGTTCTACTTTAAACCACATTCCTAATCACCTCATGCAATATATTAAAATTCCTAATTATATATTGTCCTACCTCACTTCCTCCCAACGAAATTTTCTCTGGGGTACAACTCCACAAAAAAAAAATTACATCTCATTAAGTGGATTACTATAACACAAACTTTAGATCAAGGAGGCCTAGGGATACAAAACAGCTACAAAGAATCAAGCCTTACATGCAAGCCTTGCATGGAGAATGTTTCAAAATCCTCATCAACTTTGGGCACATGTGCTCCTACATAATTATTTATGATCACCACACTTAATCAAAACACATGTCTCCTCCACTTGGGAAATATTATGCGTGGATGGTCTTATTGTCGTTTAGGATATAAATGAAATCTTACTACTGGTCAACATGTCAAATTTTGGTTTGATCCTTGGATTAAAGAAAATTCTACAATTCGCACTTCCATAACTGGACCTCTCCCTCGTCATGAGGAGCAAAAACTTGTCTCTGACTACTACTACAATCACAAATGGCATTTTGAGAAATTACCTTTCATACTACCAACTCACCTACAAACCACTCTCATAGATATATACATGCCTCTCTAACCCATAACCTATGATCAAATTTACTAGGCTCTTACAATAAATGGTATTTTCTCCGTAAAATCTGTCACCACTGCTCTAACGAATACCACAACTTCACAATACTCCTACAAGTGGATTTGGAAACTCCCCATTCCACCAAAAATATCCTTCTTTCTCTTGTTACTATGCCACAACAGACTCCCAACGGCTGTGTACCTTTCACGATTAGGTATCCTCAATTCGCCTATATGTCCACAGTGTCATATGGCTCCTAAAACAATCATTCATCTCTTTCTAGAATGCCCTAATGCAATTCAGGTATGGTTTGTCCTCAACTTCTCATTTTCACCTTAGAGTTATATTATATCACAAACTGATAATACACATTGGTTATACCAATTTGTCCATACACCATTACCACCTACTCCTCATGAAATTCTGTCTACAACACTTTTACCGTTTGCACTATGGCTTTGAATTCTAAGGAACAAGAACACTTTAGATCATCAAAGAATTCCTTTAAATATTCCCTTTATACCAAATATGGCAGCTGAATATTATTTTTTAACGAATAAAAAATTAAATAACAAATCTGTAACACCTTTATACATCAAACGGCATCCACCAAATGCTACTAACTACAAACTAAACATTGATGGGTTTTGCTCATCTACCAAGCAAAAATATGGTATTAGGGGAGTTTTTCGAAACCGCCAAGGCAACTGGATCATGAGATTCGCAGGCAAATCCAATCCAGGTACAAATGTTCAGAAAGAACTCCTTGCACTACTCATGGGGCTAAAACTTGATGTGCAACAGCATCTCAAACCCATCACCATTGAGAGAGATGCACATGAAATCATCGGTATGTTTAAATCAACTACTATGCACTACACTAATATCATTAACGATTGCAGGTTGTTACTCCTATAGCTGGATAGCCCTCCTATACAATATATCTACAGAGAGCAAAATTGTGTTGCAGATAGTTTAGCCAAACATGGAGCCATGCATGCACAGGAGAGATGCATAATTTTTGGAAGACCACCATCTTTTGCAGATCCTTCTTACCACCGAGATCACAGCGGCACATTTCAAAGGAGGCTCATTAAATTAAACTCCAGCAACTCAACACAACCGCTCTCTGCTACAATTACTTTGTGTAATAGTAGTGTTCTATCTAGTACTAATAGTAGTGTTCTATCTAGTACTAACTATCTTTCTAGTAATGATTTCCATACGGAGGTCTTTGTATTAAACTCTAGCTTAGTACCTACGATGTCTCTCATGCATCTTGTAAAATGTACTCATGTAACTGTTTAATTCCCTATAATATAAGTACGTCTTTTCGACCATAAAAAAAACTTTGTAGTAGGTCACAAGGTTGCAAGAATCCTATAAAGAGGTACAAATAAAGTTGATATATATGAACGTGCACTAAGGTTTTTATACCAAAAGGTTGAATATATGCATCTTTTATACATATATGGTTAAGCGATATGTATTTTCACTTTAATTTTTAACGGCTAAGGTCAAATTGCTATATCAAGTTAAGCATCTCTTAAAAAATTAATTGATGTAGATTGATGTTCAACTTAAATAAGTCTCTGAATATCACACTTATTACGAAATCCCCTTGTAAGTTCTAACCAATACAAAGGGAAATGCTTTTCGAAAATGTTGACTTGGACTTAAAATGTCATTATTATAAATGAAGGATTTGTTTGTAAAGAAGGAAAATATTTTTCATAGGAAGTGCTTTCCTGGATAATATTTTCTTAAAAAATAAAAAAGATTTTAAAATTATTTTCTAGTATTTAGTTAGTAAGCAAAAAATATTTTTAAAATTATATAATATAGAAAAATATTATTTTGGATAAGGAAGAAGCATGGTGGTGGGGTTTAGGGGTCGGGGTCGGGAGTCAGGGTCATGAGTTAGGAGTAGAGGTCGAGGTTTAGGAGTCAAGTAGGGGTTCAGTGGTTTAGAATCAGGGCGAGGTCAAGGTCAGGGGTCGAGGTTCAATTCTAGTTTGATTTCAAATTGGGGTCGAGGATCTGGGTTAGGTGTCGGGGGTCGGCATGGAGGTTAAGGTTCCAGTTCAAGTCAAGTTTGAAAATCGGGGTCGATGTTCAAGGGTTGGGGCTAAGGGTTGGGTTCAAGGTCGGGGTCGAGGGCTGGGGTTCAGGCTGGGTTGAGTCCAACATCAAGGTTAGGGGTCGGTGTCAAGTTCGTGATCGAGGTCGGGGGACGGTCCGAGGTTTGTGCGGTCTGGATCATGGGCCAATATTAAGGGTCCGGTCACAGTGAGGGTCCGGGGTCGAGGTTGAGATCAGGGGTCAGGGTCAAACACGGGTCAAGGTTGGGATCCGGGGGGTCGGGGTTCGAGGTCATGTCCCATGTTGGATCAGGTGTCAGGGTCGAGGGTTAGGGTTGGTTTCAAAGTCGATATCAAGTGTCGAGGGGGTGGTTGGAGGTCGAGTTTTGGGGTGTCAGGGTGGGAGGTGGGCAGGGGGTGAATTGGGAAGTAAGGGTGGGGGTTGGAAGGGCTGCAAGAAACTTTTGGAAAATATTTTTCCTCATTTCAGTAGGGAAGTTCATATGTAAAATATTCTCTCAAATATTTAAGCCAATAAAACATGATAAAATTAAAAAATATTTCCAGCCATAGCAAACACACCTGAAGTGTCTCTTTTTTCTTTTGTTTGTCATCACTAATAGAAAGAAGCTTTTCACTTTTGACTATAAACTGCCTCTTACAATACATAAACAAAAAGAGGTTCGATTTCCATTTCAAATAAGGATACTCTAACGATTAAATGAGCAGATATTAATTTCTAAAATGGAGCTTTGACTTATTCTTTTATTTATGGCAGAATAGCCTAAATGGCACTTATACTTGAGCCACTTTGTCATGCCGGTCCCCGAACTTAGAAATTTATCAATTGAACACTTACACTCCTTCAAACCGTGTATAACAAATGCTTATAATACGAGGTTGATCCTATGTGTCATATTTGGCTTTAGTGCGTGATTTACACGCTTGTAAGGGGTGTGAAGGCAGTTGAAAAAGCCCTAACGGTAATAATGTGGCCTATTTAACAACCGTCTTCTTCTTTCTACCTTATTCTCCATTGTTGAACATTATAGAAGCTGATTTCTATCCAAATTTGATGCCTTCTTCTTTCTCGTGTTAGCTTCAACAGTGAAAAATAGAATTTTTTTGCTAGGATTCTTCATTGCCCATCAATTTGTCCCATCTCATTTTCTTTTGAAAGTTGATTTTTTTCTTATTTTCCGGCAAGAAATAATCTACTGTCGCGTATTCTCCTTCAGCAATGAAGAAGGAACCTTCGTGTTATAGTGGACTTACTGCAGATCTTAAAATGTCACGAACACCCGCCAATCCTAGAAGAAAGTTCTTAGGGTGCTAAAGATATGAGATTGGTGAAGGTTGTGGCTTTTTCCGATGGTTTGATCCTGCGATTGAGGAAGAACACTACAAAACTCTTCTTGTGGGTCTTATTAAGAAGAGCGATCGATACCATCGTCAGAGAAGACAAGGAAGGTCGAAGTTTAGAGTTGCTGCTATTATAATTGCGGTTGTAGTTGTTCTAATTTTAGCTCTTATGTTATGTCTTTAGGATTGATAGCGTACTTTATTATTTCCTGGGTTGTGTTGATGTAAAATTTTGTTCATTGAATATATTGACAAAGGTTCCATTACAATAACACGTACAGGAACTACTAATATCATAGTCTGTTATAGGCAGTTAATAAAACATCCAAAATAAGGAAGTTTCTTTACAAAAGATTGTCTACGATAGGCAGTCAACAAAAATATACATAATGAAGTAGCTTTACAAAATATTGTCTATCATAGGCAGTTAACAAAAATATCCATGATTAAGTCTTCAAAATATCAGTTGATCACTTCAATTAATGTTTGTTGTGGCTTGATCAATTGGTGTGGATTGTGTCATTGGTGTGGCTTGAGTGATTGTAGTAGGGTTTGCCCTTCTGTAACTCTATTCTTGGAGCTGCCTTTATGTAACTGCAGCTCGACCCTTACACTTTAGTCCAGGGGATTTGAACCTAAGTTCAATGTTGGTAGGGGAAGAACTTATGAGTGTAGAAGGATTATGTACTACTATGTCAGTAGTTCCAGACTGCACAAAGATAAAAGGTTGTGAGTGAGGGATTATCTAGTAAACCATATATGTTGATTGTGTAATTAAGTGAAAATATTTAACCTCTGTATCACAGTGCCACTTGAATCAAATAGCACACCATATCCTGTTTCCTTTGGTCTCTTAGACCCTATTTTACACCACCTCTTCTAGGCTCATTGGTCTTCCTTTTTGGACCTCCAGCAACATTTATTGATTGTTGTGTGCTTGGATCAGTGATTGGTTGAGTGAAGGTGTCACTTTCTATTGTTGAAGTTGATGTTGTTGATGCACTTCCAGCAACTGATGCACTTCCACTAGTTCCAGCCCTTCCACCTGCTGCTGTTGATGAAGCATTTTCAGTAGTTCCATCCCTTCCCCCTTGGTTTCTCGGCTTACACATAACAAAACAAACACTAGTAATTGAATTCATCTGATAATGAGCACAAAGAACATTAATACTTACGGCTGATGGACATCCTTTCTTGTTATGTCCAAGAGTCTTGCATAAAGAACATCTCATTTGTGTCCTTATCTTTGTACCCTTCCGAAACTTCTTCTTTGGTTCATCAACAGCTTTTTTCCTTTTTATTCTTTGGCCTTCCTGGAATTGCAGTTATAACAGGTGGCTCAATAGCTGGCAGTGTGTTTTTTGGCCACAAATTCATACTAGTTAAAGGTTGAATGAATCTGATGTATGCCTTAAGGTAGGTGTCCTTCCTATACCAATGGTCAACATATGGCTCAACGCCATAGTTCTTATAATGCATTGTTGTAATTGCATGTGCACATGGAATTCCTTTGAGTTGCCATGATCTACAAGTACAGGAACACCTCTTAAAGTCAACAAGATGTTTATATGGCCCATATTCGATCTCATACCCTGTTTCACCATTAAATTTGACTTCACATTTGGTTTCCCTTTGAGCATTCTCTCCAAGTATTTCCATAGCCATGGGTGATATATCACTTACCCATTTTTCAGAAACTCTCTCATGCTATTCATCCTCTCCATACACTTGATTCTAATTTTCTTTAACATAGTAATGATAGATTTGTGTCTAGCTGCAGATATCTAACTATTGAATGTCTCGCACATGTTGTTCCCCACTATATCACACTTACTATGTTCTTTGAAGTATGCCCTACACCATGTCTCCTTGTTGTATTTCAGTAAGTCTTGAACAATATCTCCCCCTAGCTGGTCCATTTCATCTAACTTTTTGCTAAAGTAAACTTCAAATGTAGCTCTTGCATACTACCAGAATTTTTTCCTTCTTTCCTCACCAGGCCAAGTTTACTTCCAATTATCCCAGATATGTCTAGCACACCACCTCATCTTAGCATTTGCAATAACTGAGTTATTTCTAGATGAAGACCCTACAATCAACAACATTATATTGTTATAACTTAAACATAAAGAAAATTAATTACACTTTAAAGATAAAGTGTTAGAAACCATATCTTCTGCATATCAGACATGACTGCCATCCCCTCTCCTTCAATTTCTATCAAGTTCAGATCATGCTTGAGACATCTGATAAACCAAGACCATGTATCCTTTGATTCGTTCTCAACTACTGCCCAAACCACATGGTACATTTGATTATTTCCATCCTTAGAAATGCTGGAAAGCAGTTCACCTTTACATGTTCCCTTTAGGAATGCACCATCAAAGACAATTATGTTTCTGCACCCTTTTAACCATCCAGTTTTTAATGCTTCAAGACAGACATAAGTGCCCATAAACACCTCCTTGCCAGATTCTGCATTCTTAGATATCCTTATCACTACAATAGTGCCATGATTAGTAGACTTTAGCATTTTTAAATAATCATGAAGCCTAGCAAATTATTTCTTGTAATCACTCATATTCTCCTTCATAACTATCATTTTTACTCTTCTGCGGGAAGTTTTAAGTACATACAGACCATATGTTTTCCTAATTAAGGCTTGAATTTGATGAAGCTTAATTTGAGGCTCACTGATTATTCTGTCTTTGAAGTTTTTTGCAATCCATGGTGGGTTACACATCTTGTTTCTTGTCTTTTTGTAGCATTTGTGGATAGGGTAGTATGTAATCACCCTAAAATTCCTGGTGCTACCTTCTATGCTGCCGAGAATATTCCATGGACAATCTTTTTTTTGCATTTTGTGCTAACCCTTTCCCTCTCATTAGGTTTCAACTTAAGGTTCATACATTTTTTAATATAATATGTCTGCAATATCTTCCTAAACTGTACAACATTCTCAAATATCATATACAGTTCAAACAATGCAACTTATGTCAAAACAAACCTTCTTACTTGGATTCCTAGTTGGTGCATCCCTTACTTCATCAGGGCCAACAAGTTCTCTTTCATCCTCACTACATTCACTACCTGGATCTGAGCTAGCAAAATACTGGTCATCCCCTCCTAGTTTCCCTTCATATTTTTCCCTTTTGTTCATATGAATATCCTCAAAACCAGAATCTATACCAACTAGACCAGATGGTATCTCATATATATTTACTTGGGCGTTCTATTTTTCGTTGATTTTAGACTATCTACTTTCAGCTAAGTCATCTTCCAAATCACCATACTCTTCAATATTCTCATCTATATCAAACAGTGAGTCACACCCTTCAGAATCATCAAAGTCCTCATCAAAATCAAATTCTAATGTTTGAAGGTGATAGGATGAGAATTTATTACCTTCAACCTTCATCTGATTCTTCTATCTCTCCATTTATATTTGCCCATTTACCCTTATCCTTGTCATTTCAGTCATATTTATATCATTGTTGGGAGGTGGCACATTAGCCCTAGCATTTAGCCCATTGTCATGCCCATATATTTGTATAATGGGGTCTAGTTCAGTTATGTCCTCAACAAGAATAGAATTACTAATTTTATGGACAATACAAATATCAACAAAGTCACCACCTTTCAATGTATTAAGAAACTTTAACACATCAGTATCTATTTTCAAAATGTAATAGCCACCCCTTTTGTTAACTTTGCATCCAAACAAATCAACTTCTAAAAATCCTAAGTCCCTAGCAAACTTGTGAAACAACATAATATGCAGCTCATCAACATCAATTGTAGCTAATTGAGGATAAGTTAGTCCATTTGCATACCTTAGTTTAGGGTCGGATACAAAATTACCATTGTGGTGGATTTGTAGGTTAACTAGGCTTGACGCCATTTTCTTCTCATACCTGCAAAGTAATAAAAAAAATAGTGTTATCAAAACTTGCACCTTTACACAACTCCATGAACAAACCAACAAAAAAGATAAATTTTTTAAGTAAAAAAGCTTCCAAGATACGTTTTTCATCTCCACAATACCCTATAATATTCAGAAATGCTCTAGTGAACCACTAACAAGAAGGAGACCCAACAAACATCACAAAAAAATGCATAAATCTAAGATGAAATTCTGATTTGACATTAAAAAAATCCAAAAACTAAGCGAAATAACCAAATATGCCATTACAAGCATGACACCATATTAAAAAGAGTTTTCACTCCAAAATATAACGAAACACGGCAAAAGCCACATGTATTGAGAAAAACAACAATTATGACCTAACCCCAACCTTCCCCTAAAAACTCTAAACAGAGCAAAAGCCCCATATATTGAGGGAAATGAAGATCAATAAAGACAAAATATGAAGAACAGATGAAGAAACTTACCCCACAAACTTCGATAACAACTGTGATGATGAAAATCCCAGCAACGATGACGGAGAAGAGAGGAGAGACTCACTGTTGTTCGTTACTAACCCCTAATTAAGCGGGTAAGTATAAAATAAGGGAAAAATTTAGGTTTGGGAGGGGGGGGGGGGGTAAATAATCCTTTCCCGTTTTATTTTCCTTTGTTGCCATAATAAGTGACTTGGAGCCTATGTGGTTTAATTTTATTGACGTGGCGTCCTATGTGTAGGAGATTGTATTACACACACTGGCAACCTCATGTCTTAAGCGTTTATTACACAGTTTGAAGGAGTGTAAGTGTTCAATTGACAAATTATTAAGTTTGAGGACCAACATGACAAACTGGCACAAGTACATATGTCATTTATATGAATTTAAGTTTATATGTGTGTGTGTTGACATTATAACAAAATCTTTTATAAACAAGACTAATATAAATATTCGTCTGAGTAGTACACGTATTAACTTGGGCATGTTAATTTAAGTACTCTAATATATGCAGGTTATATTAGCTAATTAAGTCGGTTGTTTAATGGAATTGTTTTCTATAGATGCAAAATAGGATAATATTTACTTGGTTTAGGTAGGTTTTTCCGTTTACAAAAAGTAACTAGAGTTTTCTTTTATAAAATATATTCAAATTCGGTCAAAAGCTATAATTTATATATAAGTTTTTTGTTCTACAAAATCCGATCAAAAGTTATAATATATATACAGTTTATATACAAGTTGTATATAATTTTTTGTTGTATATAATCCGGCCAAAAAGTTACAATTTACATACAACTTATTTTTAACTTAAATACAATTTTTGTCGTACAGAATTTGGTCAAACACATACAACTTGCACACGATTACGTTAGTTGTATGTAATTTTTATGTCATTTGTACACCCAACATACAAAATACATATAATTTATTTATGTTTTTTTCTTTGACAATAATCAATCCAATCAACTAATAATTTTACAAACTCAATTTTCAAATTCATAACTTTAGAACTTTTAAACGGCTATCAATGAACTGATTTTACTGGTCAAATTGGAAATTAAATCCCTGCTCCAAGATTGTTAAAGCTGACTCCTGTTGATACGCATATGGCTGGAGCGAATAACAAGTTCCATGGTGGTCATTTCTCATGGGCAAGCAATCAAACATGCCTAATATACTTAGCTGCTTAACATATATTTTGTTGCGTAAATAATTTCAACTGTAGTGAATTATATTCATTACGTGCATTCTTATGTGCATGAGTGAGTTAGACGAAAGGTGAACAAAAGAACTGATTCAGGACCAAGAGACAAAAGAAGAACTTCGCTCACTCTCGCGTGCACACAAGAGAGTGAACAAGCGTCACGACCCGGAATTCCTAACCTCGGGACCGTGGCATTTAACATCCACTTGCTAGGCAAGCCGGCGTTAATAAAGAAATTAATCAATTTTTAATAATTAACTCAAATAATAACAACAAACGAGAAATAAACTCCAGATCTAACACAGTGCAAATATAAACAACATGATACTAACTACTCCCAGAAATTCGGAGTCACGAGTACATGAACAACTAGAAGTTTACAAACATAGTCTGAAATAAATACAACTATTCGAAAGAGATAAACAGTAAAGGTAGGAAATGGAATGGGGCTTCTAGGTCTGCGAACACCAGCAGATCTACCTCGAGTCTCCGTATGAAAGTGATTCGAGCTGACGCACCTCTAAGCACCGCTGGGACCGATACTAGTATCTGCACAAGAAGTGATGAAGTGTAGTATGAGTACAATCGATCATATGTACTCCGTAAATGTCGAGCCTAACCTCGACGAAGCTATGACAAGACACCTACGTAAATATCCTGTACAAATATATATATATATATATATATATATATATATAAAGCATCAAAATAACAAGAAGAATGATGAAATATTAACTAGGATGGGACATGCGAAGGGGAGAACATCATAAAAACGGCAAGTACGATATTCCGAAATAACATCTTCCGAATTAAGCAACAATATAACCAAGTAAATCACCAAAATAAAAAATCAGATAAAGCAATGATATGAAATGACCGGCACGGCATCACCCTGTGTGCTTTTACTCTCGTTCTTTCCATGTAATATTATGAATATAATGGCACGGCATCATCCTTCGTGCTTTTACTAACTGGAACAGAATGACTCTTCGCTATTTTATTTTTATACTTTATATATATATATACATACATATACACACACACACATATATAAAACATCAAAATAACAAGAAGAATGATGAAATATTAACTAGGATGGGACATGCGAAAGGGGAGAACATCATAAAAACGGCAAGTACGATATATCGAAATAACATCTTCCGAATTAAGTAATAATATGACCAAGCAAATCACCAAAATCGAAAATCAGATAAAGTAATGATATGAAAATGGCTGGTACGGCATCACCCTTTGTGCTTTTACTCTCGTCCTTTCCATGTAATATTATGAATATAATGGAACGGCATCACCCTTTGTGCTTTTACTCACTGGCACAGAATCACTTTTCGTGCTTTTGCTCTCAAATCTCTCAATATATGATAATGAATTCAAATAAGGCACGACAACACCCTTAGTGCTTCTCTCTCTTCCTCACCTAGCAACAATACAAATCCGAATAATAGAAATCAAGGTGGGAAACAGTTTCACTTCAAGTATAAGGCCATAATATCAAACTCAACTTTCAAAATATACAACTTCTTTGAAATAAACAATAAATACAAAACGAAATAATTTAAAGAAGTAATAATCTAATCTAAGCATGGATAACATGATTAACAAAATAATTTAATATAAAGAAATAATTTTTTTACCTGCATTCTTTAACCCAATGATAATGTATAGATACTCGTCACCTTACATATACGTTGTCCCCACACATAAAACACCTAGCACATAGACCACCAAGTCCTAATCCCTCAAGTCAAGGTTAACCATGACACTTACCATACTCTGCAACCAAATCAATGCTCAACCGCGACTTTTCCTCTAGAATTAGCCTCCAAACAAATCAAATCTTGCCAATTATAGTTCAAATAATTCAAACCCATTAATGAAAGGGGTTCAATTTTGATCATTTGTTAAAAAGCCAACAAAAGTCAACCTCGGGCTCGCCTTGTCAAAACCTGATGTTCAGATCAAAACCTGATTACCCATTTACCCCCAAGCCCGGTTATATAATTTATTTTCAAATTCGACCTCAATTTGAGGTCTAAATCCCAATTTTACAAAAATCCTCAATTCTACTCAAATCCCTAATTTCTACCATGACAATCCTAAATTTAATGTTGAAATATAATCAAAAATAATGGAGAATTGGAAAGAAATTGATTAAAGTCACTTACCAACGAATTGGGGAAGAAAAGTCTCTTGAAAAATCGCCTCTAGAGTATCTAGGATTGAGAAATGGTGTTAATTTGAGCTAAGTCACAATTCTCTCCTCTTTTGCGCAGCTGCAGATGTTGCAATTGCCTTGTCTCAAAAGTGAGGCTCGCAAATGTGAGTTAGACCTTGCTAATGCTAGATCTGCATCAAGATACCAGAGCTGGAAGAACACCAGCTGACTTCAACCATCCAAACTCATCTGAAATGCGTGCGAAACTTACCTGAGCCCCTCGGGCTCCAAACCAAACATGCACACAAGTGTAATAATATCATAGGAACTCGCTCGTGTGATCAAAACATCAAAATAATACCTAGAACTACGAATCGAACATCAAAATGCATGAAATTTTCAAAGAAACTCAAGACTTTCAAATTCACAACTGAGCGTCCGGATTTATCAAATCAACTCCCTTTTGCACCAAATTTTGTAGACAAGTTTTGAATAGTAAATGGACCTATACCAAGTTTCGAAATCGAAATCCGAACCCGATAGCCATAAAGTCAACCTACGGTCAAACTTCAAAAATTTTTAAACCTTCAAGCTACTAGTTTTCAACAAATCACGTCAAATCAAGTTAAGGACTTCCAAATTCGATTTCGGACATACACCCAAGTCCAAAATCACGATACAGACCCACTAGGATCGTCAAAATACCAAACCGGGATCGTTTACATATAATGTTGACCGTAGTTAACTCAAGTTTGTTTTACAGCTAAAATTCATGCTTTTTTAATTTTTCACATAAAATCTTTTGAAAAAAAGACACGAACTCGCACGCAAATCGAAAAACATTAAACGGAGCCAATAAAGGTCTCAGAACATATTAATAAGGGCTAGAACTCAAAACGACCTATCGGATCATCACAACAAACTAGCTGAGAGGAGTTTGAAAAAAATAGTGGATTAAGAGGAAGTGCACGAGAGAGATGGAAGGATAAGAAAAAGAGAAAAATTTCGATCTTTCACTTTCGCGTGCACACAAGAGGGTGAACGAGCTAACCTGTAACAGCTTGTCCGACTTTGGCTTGGAAAAGGACGTCCAATACAAACTCAAAACTATATAAACACCTTCTTACATAGTTTTTGGGGAGAGTTCGAATTATTTTGGAGGCAAGACACACAAGGAACAAGGCGGAAAATTCTTCTACAAGTTTTTCACTTTCTTCTTCCTATTTCCATTGTTTGTTATGGATTCTAGTATTGTAGTTTTACATATTATTATGAGTAGATAATTTCTTGTCACGACCCAAATTCCCAACCCTCGGAATCGTAATGGCGCCTAACACCATACTTGCTAGGAAAGCCAATGATAGAACTTAACTACCCTTTTCTTTTAAAGTTTACTTAAACACAATAAAACAATTTAAAATTAAAATAAAATCTAATACTTTCCAATAAATGCAATCAGGAATAATATTCGATAAGATGAAACGAACCACAAGCTAACACTAACTATATAGCCACCCAGATTGTGGTGTCACAATTCACGAACTACAAAAGAATGCTACAAATATTTGGCTGAAAGAAATATATCTCTGTTTTGAATGAAACAAAAACAACAATCGAAATAATAAAGGGAAGACTCCACGAATCTGCGGACACCAGCAGATCTACCCCGTGTCTCCATTCGAATGATATCAGCTACCACTTTCACCTAGATCTGGATGGTATGTGGATCTGCACAAGAAGTACAGAGTGCAGTATCAGTACAACCGACCCCATGTACTAGTAAGTGTCGAGCCTAACCTCGACGAAGTAGTGACGAGGCTACGGCGGGGAATTTATAATATAACCTAGATAAAATGTATAATAAAGCAAGAAGGGAATAATAACAAATTAAACAGTACTTGCAACAAATAAATAAAACCACTCGGTTAACTCTTTCAGATCTCAGCTCTAACCAATCCTCACAAAAATCTCCAAGTTTCAATTTAAAATAACCGTAAGTGCAGAATATGAAATGACCATAATAAAATAGTGAGTATTCCAGTTTTTATGTTTAAAATCAGTAAAATATGAACATCCTCCCTTATTTCTCCTTGTTGCGGCGCGCAACCTGCTCCCACCTGTCCACCCTTATTGCTCCTCCCTATATTTATCATCCTTATTTCTCCTGTTGCGGAGTGCAACCCGATTCCACCTGTCCTCCCTTATTACTCCTCGTTGCGGCGTGCAACTCCCTCTCACCAGACAACCACATCTCTTTATTCATAAAAAGATTTCACAATTTACATCAAAGCCTTTCACAATATTTGTGTTTCAACAAATGTAAACAGAATACTGTACTATTCATAACCTTCATCAATTATCATTTCACAATGAAACCAACCGTGTGTAACACTGTCAACTAGTTCAACCCTTTTTATACCAAAATGATGCCAAGGGATCAAATAACACTTACAAATACGTGAAACAATATTTAACAACAAGTTGACGAAAACAAGTGGACATGGAGGCACCAAAATCATGAAAACCATTACGCCAGGAATAAAACAAATTAGGAACAGGGAAGGGATCATGTTCAACAAATAGTTTGGTGGTGCATAGATACTCGTCACCTCACCTATACACCACACACATGCAAATTTACATAGCATTTAAGTTGGGATTCCTATTCCCTCAAGCCAAGGTTAAACCAAACACTTACTTCAATTTCACAAGCAATTCACTGCTCAGGTACACTTTTCCTTTAGAATTTTCCTCTAACCCGCTCGAATTTAATCAGAATTGGTTCAATATCATTAATTATCGCTAAAGGCATTAACTTTAATGAAAAATCATGGTTTTCCTATCAAAAACCAAAAATTGACCCTGTGCCCGCTTGGTCTAAACTCGAGGTTCGGACCAAAACCCGTTTACCCATTCTTCCCCAATCCCGAATATACATTTAGTTTTGGAATTGGACCTCAATTCGAGGTCTAAATTCCCAAATTTTGAAATTCCTAAGTTCTACCCAAAAATTTCAATTTTTACCATGAAAACTCTAGATTCTATGATGAAATCTTGTAACACGTTGTTAAGGATTGAAAGGAATTAGGTAGAGATCACTTACCAATGATTTGGAGAAGTTAGGGTATTTGGAAAATCTCCTATGGAGGTTTAGGGTTTGAGAGAATTGAAAAATAGGTGAAAATCCCGTCTAAATCTCACTTAACATGCTGCAGTTATCGTAATTGCGATCAGGGGTTCGCAATTGCGAACCCTTTGAAATCTTGTTGCCTTCGCATTTGCGACATCTGGGGCCTTCACAAATTCCGGCCAAAAGTTCGCATTTGCGAGGTTTGACTTCCCCGGCCTTCTTTGAATTTGCGACAATATAGTCGCATTTCCCAGGCCGGCAGACTTCGCATTTGCGAAGCCTGATCTCGCATTTGCGAGATCAGAGGCCTGTGCAAAACTCCAGATGCACAACTGAGTTTTCTTAAGTTCTAATCACTCTGTGGCCTATCCAAAACTCACCCGAGCCCTCGGGGCTCCAAACCAAACATGCACGCAAGTATAAAAGCATCATACAAACTTGCTTGTGCGATCAAATCATCAAAACAACATCATAAACTATGAATTTTACCTCAAACTCATGATTTTCCTCAAGAACACTTCATTTTCACAATTTCTCAACTGTACGTCCGAATCACATCAAATAAATTCTGATTCTCACGAAATTTTATAGATAGGACTTAAATTCCATAACAAACCTGCACCGGGCTCCGGAACCAAAATACGGGCCCGATACTAACGATTTCACACATTAGTTCATTTCTTTATTTTCTTAATAATCCAGCAAAAACAATTTTCTTCAAAAATTGATTTCTAAGGATAGGGACCTTGCAATTCCATTTCGGGCATACGTCCAAGTCCCACATTTTACTATGGACCTCCCAGGATCGTCGGAATACAGATCTGGGTCCGTTTATTCAAAACGTTGGCCAAAGTCAACTAAAATCAAATTTAACTCTCAAAATTTATTATTTCATATATTTTCACATAAAAGCTTTCCAGTTTCGCGCCCAGACTGCGCACGTAAATTGAGGTAATTAAAAATTAATCTTTCTAAGGCTAATGAGCCCGAAATAGGGTTTTAATTCATAAGATGACCCTTTGGGTCATCACAATATCCACCTCTAAAACAATCGTTCGTCCTCGAACGGACATAGAAAATTGCTTGAACTGGCAAACAGATGGGGATATCTACTCTGCATGTCCGACTCGAACTCCCAAGTAGCTGCTTTAACAAGCTGACCTCTCCATTTCACTCGAGCTGAAGGGTAGCCCTTTGATCTCAACTGACGAACCTGCCGGTCTAAAATGGCTACCGGCTCCTCCTCATAGGTCAAATCTTTGTCCAATTGGATAGAGCTGAAATCTAACACGTGGGATGGGTCACCATGATATTTCCAGAGCATAGACATATGGAATACCGGATGAACTGAGGATAACCCTGGAGGCAACGCAAGTCTATAAGCTACCTCCCCACTCTATCGAGAATCTCAAATGGCCCGATATACCTAGGGCTCAAATTTCCCTTCTTCCCAAACCTCATAACACCCTTCATGGGCGAAAACCGAAGTAATACCCTTTCTCCGACGATGAATGCTACATCACGAACCTTACGGTCGGCATAACTCTTTTGCCTAGGCTGAGCTGCACGAAGTCGATCCTGTATAACCTTGACCTTATCTAAGGCCTCTTAAACTAAGTCTGTACCCAATAACCGAGCCTCTCCCGGCTCAAACCATCCAACTGGCAATCTGCAATGTCTACCATATAATGCCTCATTGTGAGCTATCTGAATGCTCGACTGATAGCTATTATTGTAGGCAAACTCCGCTAACGGCAAGAACTTATACCAAGAACCTCCAAAATCAATAACACAAGCGCGGAGCATATCCTCCAAGGTCTGAATAGTATGCTCGGACTGCCCATCCGTCTGAGGATAGAATGGTGTGCTCAACTCAACATGTGTACCCAACTCACGTTGAACTGTCCTCCAAAAGTTTGAGGTAAATTGCGTACCACGATTAGAAATGATAGACACGGTCACCCCGTGAAGGCGAACAATCTCTCGAATATATATCTCTGCCAACCGCTCTGAAGTATAAGTACTTGCTATTTGAATGAAATGTGATGATTTAGTCAGCCTATCCATAATAACCCATACGGTGTCAAACTTCCTCTGAGTCCGTAGGAGTCCAACAACAAAGTCTATAGTGATACGTTCCCACTTCCACTCAGGAATTTCTATCTGCTGAAGCAAACCATCGGGTCTCTGGTGCTCATACTTCACCTGTTGGAAATTCAAACAACGAGCCATATAAGCAACAATGTCCTTCTTCATCCTTCGCCAACAATAATGTTGCCGTAGGTCCTGGTACATCTTGGCAGCACCCGGGTGAATAGAATACATAGAACCGTGAGCCTCCTCAAGGATCAACTCACAAAGTCCATCAACATTAGGCACACATATACGACCCTGCATCCTCAAAACACCATCATCACCAACTGTAACCTGCTTGGAACCACCGTGCCGAATTGTGTCCCTAAGGACCATCAAATGCGGGTCATCATCTTGTCAACCTTTGATATGCTCAAGTAAGGAAGATCGAGCGACTGTACAAGCTAAAACACGACTGGGCGAAATATCCACCCTCACGAACTGATTAGCCAAAGTCTGAATGCCTGAAGCTAACGGTCTCTCACCGACTGGAATGAATGCAAGCCTGCCCATACTCACTGCCTTCCTACTCAATGCATCGGCCACCACATTGGCCTTCCCCGGATGATACAATATAGTGACGCCATAATATTTCAGTAACTCTAACTATCTCCTCTGTCTCAAATTAAGATCATTTTTCTTGAACAAGTACTGGAGACTGCGATGATCCGTGTAAACCTCACATGGCACACCATAAAGATAGTGCCTCCATATTTTCAATGCGTGAACAATGGCTTTCAACTCTAAGTCATGGACAGGGTAATTCTTCCCATGGACTTTCAATTGCCGAGATGCATAGGCAATCACCCTGCCCTCCTGAATCAACACTGCTCCAAGTCCAACAGGGGAAGCATCGCAATATATCGTGAAAGATCATGAACCTGATGGTAACACCAACACCGGTGCTGAAGTCAAGGCGGTCTTGAGCTTATGAAAGCTTGCCTCACACTCGTCCGACCATTTGAATGGGGCACCTTTCTGATTCAATCTCATCATCGGGGCTGCTATTGACGAGAACCCCTCTACAAACCGACGGTAATAACCCGCCAAACCCAAGAAGATCCTGATTTCCGTGGTTGAAGTAGGTCTAGGACAGTTCTTGACTGCCTCTATCTTCTTAGGATCTACCTGAATACCCTGTGCTGATACGATGTGACCCAAGAAATCTACTAAATTCAACCAAAACTCGCACTTTGAAGATTTAGTATACAACTGACTATCTCTCAAAGTATGAAGCACTATCTGGAGGTGCTGCTCATGCTCCTCCTGACTGCGGGAGTATATTAGAATATCATCAATAAACACAATTACGAAGGAATCCAGGTAAGGCTTGAAAACCCGATTCATCAAGTCCATAAATGCTGCTAGGGCATTGGCCAAGCCAAAAGACATCACCAGAAATTCATAGTGCCCATATCTCATCCAAAAGGCTGTCTTAGGGACATCGGATGCTCTAATCTTCAACTGATGGTTGCCCGATCTCATATCAATTTTCGAAAACACCCTGACACCCTTAAGCTGATCAAACAAATCATCAATCCTTGGCAATGGATACTTATTCTTGATATTAACTTTATTCAACTTCTGGTAATCTATACACATCCTCATAGATCCATCCTTATTCTTTACGAACAGAACCGGTGCACCCCAGGGCGAGACACTAGGTCTAATGAAACCCTTATCAAGCAAGTTTTGCAACTATTCTTTCAATCCTTTCAACTCTAGTTGGGCCATCCGATATGGAGGGATAGAAATGGGTTGAGTGCACGGAGCTACATCAATGCAAAAATCAATATCCCTGTCGGGTGGCATCCCTGACAGGTCTACCGGAAACACCTCGGGAAACTCACGAACAATAGGCACCGAATCTATTGAAGAAACTTCGTATTAGAATCACGAATATGAGCCAAATAAGCCAAACACCCCTTCTCAACCATGAAACGAGCCTTGGTATAAGAAATCACTTTGTTGTGAGAATGACCAGGAGTCCCTCTCCACTCCAATCGAGGCACCCCTGGAAAAGCTAAAGTAACTGTCTTGGCGTGACAGTCCAAGATGGCATAATAAGGTGACAACCAATCCATGCCCAATATGACATCGAAATCAACCATGTCAAGAAGCAAAAGTTCTACACTAGTTTCAAGACCCTCAATAATGACCACACACGAAAAATACACACGACATACAACAATAGCATCCCCTTCCGGCGTAGACACATAAACAGGGACACTCAAACAATCATGGGGCACAACCAAATACGAGGTAAAATAGGATGACACATAAGAATAAGTAGACCCCGGACAAACAAAATTGAAGCATCTTTATTGCAAACTGAAATGGTACATGTGATAACAACATCGGAGGACTCCACCTCGGGTCTGGCTAGAAATGCATACAATCGGGGCGAGGCCCTATCACCCTGAACCGTGTCTCTGGGATGACCTCAGACAGGTGGACCTCCACTTCTAGCGGGCTAGCCTTGACCTCTAACATCCTGACCTCTACCTTTGACTACCTGACCCCTACCCCTAGCTGGCTGGGCAAGTGGTGTTGCAGCTGGTGCCAGAACTATATCACGAGAATTCTGATACTGATGCTGATTACCTAAAAATCTCGGACAAGTTCTCCGAATATGCCCGTACTTACCACATTCATAGCATCCATCCTGATACTGAGACAGACCCTGACGAGTCGGCTGACCACGATAATAACTCTAAAGAGGAGGTGCTCTGATAGGGGCTGGTTGATCAGAATAAGGCAAGTAAGAGCCACGACCACCTAAGGCACCATAGGACTTCTGAAGTGCTGAATTAAATGGACTGGAAGAATGGCCTCTACCCTGAGTATCCCCGCCTCCAGACGAGGCACCGCTGAANCCTGACTGGAAGAATGGCCTCTACCCTGAGTATCCCCGCCTCCAGACGAGGCACCGCTGAATCTACCGGAATAACAAGGTCTCTTATCCGAACCCTGACCTCCCAGTCCAAGAACCATCTCAACTCTCTTGGCCACATTGGCGGCATCCTGAAAGGAAATCTCGCTCCCTGTCTCCTTATCCATCTACAATCTGATCGGCTGAGCAAGGCCCTCAATAAATCTCCTGACCCTTTCTCTCTCTGTAGGCAACAAAAGAATAGCATGCCGAGCTAAATCCACAAATCGAGTCTCATACTGGGTGACACTCATGCTGCCCTGTTGAAGACGCTCAAACTGGCGGCAACGCTCTTCTCTAGTAGTGATAGGAAGAAACTTCTCCAAAAAGAGATGTGAAAATTAATCCCAAGTCAAAGCAGATGATCTGGTTGGTCTAGTCAACAAATAATCCCTCCACCATTTCTTGGCGGAACCAGTCATCTGAAAAGCGCCAAAGTCGACCCCATTGGTCTCTAAAATACCCATGTTCCGAAGAACCTCATGACAGCTGTCAAGATATTCCTGAGGATCCTCTAAAATAGCACCACTGAAATGAACAGGGAAAATCTTGATGAACCTGTCCAATCTCCACAAAGCATCGGCGGACATAACTGCCCTATCAATAAGCGGTGCTGCAACAACTGGCTGAACTACCCCAACTGGGTTGGCTACTAGGTTCTGAATCTGGGGAGTATTCTGCATAGGAGTGTGGGTAGCAGGAGTCCGGACCCCTACTCCAGCCTGAGATACGGCTGCTGCCACGGGGAGTCCACCAGTCTGGGCTACACTCTCCATAATGCCCACTAATCGGACCAAAACGTCTTGAAGCACCGGGGTAGCAATAAACCCCTCTGGGACCTGAACTGGTCCGCTGGAACGGTCTGAGTTGGAGCCCCCTCATCAATCTCTATCTGAGGCTCCACAGCTGGGGCTACTGCCTGAGCAATGGGCTGAGTCCTGCCCCTGCCTCGGCCTCTGCCCCTTGTAGGAGCTACTGCTGCTGGAGGACCGGATTGTTGGTCAACGGAAGAAGAAGCATGTGTTCTCGCCATTTGCGAGAGAACAGCAGAGTTCAATCAGTATTTGAGATAACAAGAATCACACGACAAAGTATAAAGAAAATGAGTTTGTTCCTAACTTCATAGCCTCTGAGAGATAAGCACAGACGTCTCCATACCGATCCTTCAGACTCTATTAAGCTTGTTCATGAATTGCGAGACCTAGGCAACCTAGAGATCTGATACCAACTTGTCACGACCCAAATTCCCAACCCTCAGGATCGTGATAGAGCCTAACACCATACTTTCTAGGCAAGCCAATGTTAGAACTTAACTACCCTTTTCTTTTAAAAGTTTACTTAAACACAATAGAACAATTTAAAATAAAAAAAATCTGATACTTTCCAATAAATGCAATCAGGAACAATATTCGATAAGATGAAACTAACCACGAGCTAACACTAAATATATAACCACCCAGGGTATGGTGTCACAATACATGAACTACTAAAGAATACTATAAATATTTGGCTGAAAGAAATATATCTCTGTAATAAAAACAGCAATCGAAATAATAAAAGGAAGACTCCTGAAATCTGCGGACGCTAGCAGATCTACCTCGTGTCTCCGTGTGAATGATATCAGCAACTACTTTCACCTAGCTCTGGCCGGTACCTGGATCTGCACAAGAAGTGTAGAGTGCAGTATCAGTACAACCAACCCCATGTACCGGTGCGTGCCGAGCCTAACCTCGACGAAGTAGTGATGAGGCTACGACGGGGAATTTATAACATAACCTGGATACACTGTATAATAAAGTAAGAAGGGAATAATAACAAATTAAATAGTACTTGCGACAAATAAATAAAACAACTCGGTTAACTCTTCCAGATCTCAGCTCTAACCAATCCTCACGAAAATCTCCAAGTTTCAATTTAAAATAACCGTAAGTGCAGAATATGAAATGACCACAATAAAATAGTGAGTATTCCAGTCTTTATGTTTAAAATCAGTAAAATATGAATATCCTCCCTTATTGCTCCTTGTTGTGGCGCGCAATCCGCTCCCACCTGTCCACCCTTAGTGCTCCTCCCTATATTTATCACTCTTATTTCTCCTGTTGCGGCATGCAACCCGATCCCACATGTCCTCTCTTATTACTCCTCGTTGCAGCGTGCAACCCGCTCTCACCAGACAGTCACATCTCTTTATTCATAAAAAGATTTCACAATTTACATCAAAGCCTTTCACAATATTTGTGTTCCAACAATTGTAAACAGAACACTATACTATTCATAACCTTCATCAATTATCATTTCACAATGAAACCAACCGTGTGTATTGTAAAACACTGTCAACTAGCTCAACCTTTTTTATACCAAAATGATGACAAGGGATCAAATAACACTTCCAAATACGTGAAACAATATTTAACAACAAGTTGATGAAAATAAGTGGACATGAAGGCATCAAAATCATGAAAACCACTAATCCAGGAATCAAACGAATTGGGAACAGGGAAGGGATCATATTTAACATATAGTTTGGTGGTGCATAGACACTCGTCACCTCACCTATACACGACACATATGAAAATTCACATAGCATTTAAGTTTAGGATTCCTATTCCCTCAAGCCAAGGTTAAACCAAACACTTACTTCAATTTCACAAGTCATTCACTGCTCAAGCATAACTTTTCCTTTAGAATTTGCCTCTAACCTGATCGAATCTAATCACAATTGGTTCAATATCATTAATTATTGCTAAAGACATTAACTTTAATGAAATATCATGGTTTTCCTATCAAAAGACAAAAATCGACCTCGGACTCGCTTGGTCTAAACTCGATGTTCGGACCAAAACCCGTTTACCCATTCTCCCCCGATCCCGAATATACATTTGGTTTTGAAATCTGACCTCAATTCGAGGTTTAAATTCACAAATTTCGAAATTCCTAAGTTCTACCTAAAAATTTTAATTTTTACCATGAAAACTCTAGATTCTATAATGAAATCTTGTAAAAAGTTGTTAAGGATTGAAAAGAATTAGTTAGAGATCACTTACCAATGATTTGGAGAAGTTTGGGTCTTTAGAAAATCGCCTATGGAGGCTTAGAGTTTGAGAGAATTGAAAAATGGGTGAAAATCCCGTCTAAAATCTCACTTAACAGGCTGAAGTTATCGCAATTGCGATCAGGGGTTCGCAATTACGAACCTTTTGAAATCCTGCTGCCTTCGCATTTGCGATATATCTGTCGCATTTGCGACATCTGGGGCTTTCGAAAATTCCAGCCAAAGATTCGCATTTGCGACAATATAGTCGCATTTCCCAGGCCGGCAGGATTCGCATTTGCGAAGCCTGACCTCACATTTGCGAGATCAGAGGCCTGTGCAAAACTCACCCGAGCCCTCGGGGCTCCAAACCAAACATGCACGAAAGTCTAAAAACGTCATACGAACTTGCTCGTGCGATCAAAATCATCAAAATAACATTAAAAACTACGAATTTAACCTCAAACTCATGATTTTCCTCAAGAACACTTCATTTTCACAATTTCTCAACTGAACGTCCGAATCACGTCAAATAAATTCCGATTCTCACAAAATTTCACAGATAGGACTTAAATACCATAACAAACCTACACCGGACTCCAGAACCAAAATACGGGCCTGATACCAATGATTTCACACATTAGTTCATTTCTTTATTTCCTTAATAATCCAGCAAAAATAATTTTCTTCAAAAATTGATTTCCAAGGCTAGGGACCTCAGAATTCCATTCCGGGCATACACCCAAGTCCCATATTTTACTACGGACCTCCCGGGATCGTCGAAATAAAGATCCGGGTTCGTTTACTCAAAATATTGACCAAAGTCAACTAAAATTAAATTTAACTCTCAAAATTTATTATTTCATATATTTTCACATAAAAGCTTTTCGGTTTCGCGCTCGGACTGCTCACGCAAATCGAGGTAATTAAAAATTAATCTTTGTAAGGCTAATGAGACCAAAATAGGATTTTAATTCATAAGATGACCCTTTGGGTCATCACATTTCTTATCTAGAGTTTTGATGGAAACTTTTGTAGGATGAATTCTTGTTACGTTTAATATAATTTAGCCTTTGAATTTCTCGGCTTAACTACATGCTTATTTCAGTTGATTGAATGACCATTGGTTGACTGTGCCTATTTATTATGTATTACATGGGAAAGTATACATATTTAGATGGTGGCTGTTAAGCAATGTGACTTCTAACGTATGTGAGGAATCAATACAACGAGTTTAAAGGTAAGTTTATGAATAACAAAGGTTTGATGTGGCCATAGTGAGCGGTAAGATAATGCCAACTAGCATCGTTCGGGAGGATATGTCTAGTAAATTATTCTAGTTGCTCGGGAGAGAATTACGACACCTGAGTGCTCATTGGGAAATTATAGGAGATGTAGCGGGAAGGATTCTGACATTGGGAAATCATAACTCTAGGCCTCCTTAATCTTGTCTCCAAATTCATCCTTGTTAGTTGATAATTCTACTGCTTTCTAGTATTTGTTAGTTAATTAGATTAAAATATACATCACTATATTTATAATTTGGAAATTATTTGAACTTGTAATTTCTTAGCAATATTGAACAGTTGTAGCTAAGCCTTAATTCTTTGTGGGATTCGACTCCGAATTCTTAGACTGGATTATATTTTCAGCGATTTCTTATTCTTTTCAGGACTAAAGTTGTGTATGATCATTTGTTGAACAAGATATACTTCGATATTGGTGTAACTATGAAACTGTCCTTTGTTTTGTTACTTCATATAAGTTAGTTATTGCTATTGCCGTATAAGCTGGGTGGAATCGGGAAGAAGAGGTAGAAAAAATGGGAAAGATTGGAACCTAATATATTACTTTATGTGTAATTGATAATTATATATATAATATGTAGTTAAATGAGAACCTCTCCAATAGTGATAATTAGGTTTATAATATAGCATAAATAGGTAAAAATGGCTGAATCTTGATATCATCTTCATCTTCATATAAGGATTAAGAGTCTTATGAGCTTTCTTCATTCTTCAATGTCGGGAAAACTATAATAATCAAACTATGATATTTTCATATGCACAATTAACATAAGAAGAGCAACTGGACACCTGTGGTTAAAAAAGCCACTAAAGTCTAAACTCATAACAATGTGATTTGTATTTAATTTGTAATTTCTTGATCATTGAATTGTCCCAAAAGGGCAGTCAAAACTCAAAAGTATGATTCACTACATGTTTCCAGGCGTTTGAACATGATTAGAAGCTATGGATATACACAAGAATTAAAAGGAAAACGAAAGTAAAGGACGATTATATACTGATTTGTTTATGAATCAATGTCACACAAATGATGTAAATTTGTCTTTTTTCTTTTAAAAAAAAAAAAAAAATTTGGCGAAGAACCAACTTCTGTTAAACTGTCTAATTTGTCAAGACGTCTAGCAGTTTGCACACCTACCGCTAACCCACCAATAATTTAATTAATGTATAACATCAATACAGTGGAAATGCCACCACACCATAGAAGACCAAAATAACACTTGGACATACGGATGTTGGCACAAAAGGTAGTAGGCTTAACAGTTAACAGTAGTTTTAGGGGTCGTTTGATACGAGGTATAAGAAGGTATAGTGTTGATATAAAAATTTAATATCACCTTAATACTTTGTTTGGTTAGCAAATCAAGTATAAGTTATTCCAGGATTAAAATTAACACCGGGATAACTTATACCTTATAGAGGTTGGGATAATTAGCATCGATATAAGTTATACATTCTTCTTACAAATTATGCAATTGTCATATTTAATACAACATACCAAACAGTAGATAAAAAACAATCCCATCATAACTAATCTCAGCATAACTTATACTAGTATAACTTATCCCGGCATAAGCCGTATTCAAACCAAACGACCCGGTGAATTTGAAGTTTTCAGAAAACATTTACTCCTTTTATTTTAATTTATGTGGCATCGTTTGACCCGACACCAAATATTAATGAGAAATAAAGTGTTTTTCGAAGGACTGGTTTTAGGTTGCTCGTTTTTCCTTCGCCGCGAGCATAGCATGATGAGCCCAAGTTACAGCAGCTAGATCCGGATTATTCTTTTCGAAACAAATTAATAAAAATATATCACATAAATTGAGATAAAACAAATTAAAAAATTATTAGGAGTAGAACAACATTAAATATCTAGAAGGTTTTGCAAGGTAAAGAGTGAATGGGAGGAGACTAGAAAAAAAGAAGAAGATAGATCTACCTTCCTTAGTAGTAAAGCCTAAAACAAACCAACAAACATTCACATATTCACTCATTTCCCAAGAATTTCTCACTCGTGAGAAATCAACACTAACTTTGAGAGATTCACTTATTCCCAAGAATTAGCCACGGATTCAACACTAATCTTTTTGAATATATAAACAAACCAAAAACACACTTTTCTCCCCCACGGTATCGGTCAACCGTTACTCGTCCAAAAACCAGTTAGCTTCCAAGAATTATCACAACACACAAATCCTACCTTTTAAAGAATCACCACCAACCACCACCACCAGCGTCATATAATGTCGTCTTCTCCTGTCGGTGTCGCCACCTCAGATAATGTTTTTTCTGGTAGTTTAGCCTCCCCATGTTGCACCAATAACTCAAAGGATTCCATGGAGGATTTAGTTGCATTGAAGATCAGCCTCTTGGGTGATTATCATATTGGAAAGACTAGTTTTTTGGTTAGTTCTTTACTACTAGAATTATCTTTCCATGCAATATTATCCACGTACAGAGGCAGATATAGAATTTAAATGTAATAAGTGCACCATGGGTTGGAAGTAAAGGAAGGCAATAAGTTTAATGAATTTCTTTCGCCGAAAAATTACACTACAGGAATAGGAGAAAAATAATTTTTTGAATTACATTCAACCATTGGATTCCCCTTATACAAATTATATTCCTTATTTCACCGCACCTTAATTCATCTACATATTTTAGAACATTATTTCTAGTATTCTATATCCGTGTATATTCTTACTATTCGAGTTTATATATGAAACTCGTTATTTCCATATCTAATCATGTTTTTTTTTGGTGTGTTTTGTTTCATTCAGACAAAGTATGTAGGAAAGGAGAAAGGGGAAGAAGGTTTGTCAATAACAGGGTTAAACCATATGGACAAAACTCTGTGTGTTAGAGGTGCTAGGATCTCCTATAGCATTTGGGAAGTCGAAGGTAATATATATATATATATATATATATATATATATATATATAAATCCAATTCCTTGTTTAATTTATTTAATCTTAATTAAGCAGTAGGATTCTAAAGATACAACAATGTGAACAAAGAATTAATTATTTAAGGAGAAATTTTCTAAATTAATAATCTTGACGATTCGATATATAATAATACAGGTGACGTTTCTCATATTCCAGTAGCTTGTAAAGACTCAGTAGCAATGTTGTTTATGTTTGATCTCACAAGTCGGTGTACGTTGAATAGGTATGACTCTCTTTTTTTTTTTAAAACATGAAAAATTAAACTAGAGGATGATTAATTACCTGTGATTAGTCTCTAATTAAGAGTGTCAGTAACAGTGTCATTAGCTGGTATCAACAAGCACGGAAATGGAATCAGGTTAGAAGATGGAAAGTTTCCTTTTTTATTTTCTTCATTTGTGTGTGTTTCCTGTAATTTGTTCTTTCCTATGATGCTCGGACTCTCCGAAAATGTTAGCAGGTGCATGTCGGATCCTTCAAAAATACTCTATTTTTGGAGGATCCGACACGAATGCGCGCGACATCATTTTGGAGAGTCCGCGCAATATAGGTTCTTTCTACGTGAAATATTAAAAGGTATATGTTAATGTGATTTTCTTTTTGTTTTCAGACGGCCATTCCAGTTCTAATAGGGACCAAGTCTGATGATTTTGCTCACTTACCATTAGATGTTCAATGGACGATAGCTTTACAGGTATCATGATCTCTTAATTTATGTCTCACACCAATCAAGGATGAAAAGCATTGAATTCTAAAGTATTGTTTAAGAAAAAATAAAGTTCATTTAAGATATATACTAGTACTAATCGATAATATTAAACATTTTCGTATCGAACATATTAGTTATCATTTTTTAATTTACATCGCTTAATTAAGGTTTAACACATTTTGTACTCATTGTGTTCCAATGATTCTTTGAACAGGCAAGATCATATGCTAAGGCACTAAACGCAACCTTATTCTTCTCAAGTGCAACCTACAATATAAATGTGAATAAGATCTTCAGTTCATTACAGCCAAGATATTCAACTTACCATGGACATTGGAGCGTAATCTCACCATTGGAGAACCAATTATAGACTACTAGATTTTCTTTTTTTTTTTTTTTTTTTTTTTTGGTATTAATTGAACCCCTCTTTTCCCCAAAAGAAGAAAACAAGGAAAAAAAACAATTTATTTGTAGATATGAGAAAATTCATAAATATATCTCCTAGAAAAACAAATGACTCTTCATAGTCAACCGGTCACTGGATCTTGTTAGTGTTGCTACAACCAGTGAAAATTCGGGTTGACTTGGTATGTCATTTTGTAAAATGGAGAAATCTGGATAACGTTTTTCTTGTTTTCTTTCTATAAATTTTTGACCAGAGGATTTATCTTGTTCAATTGTGTCGCGCCCTCCCAATTCGAAATCTTTGAAGTTCCAATATAATTGCTAGATATAAATGGCACTTCATTGGAAATGCATCTATTTTCATTCGAAAATTTTCTGCTTGTTTTCAGTTACTTCGTTATGGGAACAGACGATTCCACAATTTCGTCTCAATTTATGCGAGGATGTTTGACAGAGCACGAAATTATAAGAAAGAAAAAATATTTTAGATTTAAAACAAACTGTAAACATTTGTTTGATTATTTTATTAAAGATAAAATGAAAAGATTATTGTTAATTTTTTTTTTAAATAAAGGAGTTTGATATTCTTTTCAGAATAAACTAAAGAAAGCATAACAAATTAATTGAGATAAATGCAGTATTAGTTTTCACCCAAGTGAAGTGAACTATTATTGGAACTAGTTGGTAAAAAAGAAGGGGGGAAAGTCGAGTTCAACTTCTAAGTTCTAAGAAGCAGCATGTCAACGGTTTGGTTCGGCCGGTTATTTCATAAAATTTATATCATACTAATTTTTCCGATTATTCTATTATGTATAACTAAAATTAGACTTTTCGAAACCATCCCAATTATATCGGTTTCTCTTTGGTATCGATACAGTTCGCTTAATTTTCAGCATTTTTTACAGCTTGTTTGGATGGTTGTTACCTATTATATTGTATCTGTAACGACCCGACCGGTCATTTTGAGCTTTAGCGTGTAGTTCAACAATTTGAGGCTTTGAGAAGCTTCACTTCAGGTATCATGACTTACGTGTGGTTGGAATTGAATTTCGAGAAGTTCGGAGTTGATTTGGAAAGAAAATTATAATTTCTAAAGCTTTGAATTGGAAGAATTGACTATGGAATGACTTTTGAGTAAACGATCTCGGAATCGGGATTTGAAGATTCCAATAGGTTCGTATGATGATTTCGGACTTGGGCGTATGTTCTGGTTGGTTATCGGATCACCCGGGAGCATTCGACGCTTATTATGGAAGGTTGTTATTTTGAAAGTTTAAGAAATTCTTAAGTTTGACTTGAAGTGGATTTTAAAGTTATCGATGTCCGTTTGGGATTCCGAACCTTGGAATAGCTTTGCCATGTCATTTATGACCTGTGTGCAAAATTTGAGGTCAATCGGACTTGATTTGATACGTTTCGGCACAAGATATAGAATTTGAAAAATTGAAAATTTATAAGTTTGATTCGAGGCGCGATTCATGATTTTGTTGTTGTTTGATGTAATTTAAGGCTTCGACTAAGTTCACATTGTATTTTGGGATGTGTTGGTATATTTGGTTAAGGTCCCGAGGGCCTCAGATGGATTTCGGATGGTTAACAGATTGAATTTGGCCTTACGAAATTCGTTGGTGGCAGCACATCTAGTGTAACCGCACCTACGAGGTTTTGGCCGCAGGTGCGGAGTCGCAGAAGTGGCCAAGGGGGTCTCAGAAGTGGTCCTTGACCACCTGGGCGAAGGGCCACAGATGGGAGTTGGGGGCTCAGATGCGCATCCACATAAGTGGAGAAGGCATCGCAGAAGCGAGGCTAGGACTTTGGCACTGGACCGCAGAAGCGGTCAAGGCTCCACAGAAGTGAGACCGCATGAGCGGTTAGGGCGCCGCAGAAGCGTGACCGCAGGAGCGGGTTATTATCCGCAGAAGCGAACTTGGCTGGGCTTGATGGAAAGCCGCACCTGCGATGGGAAAGTCCGCAAGTGAGGAGCCGCAGAAGCGGCTAGTGGACCGCAGATGCAAAAAGTCGTCTAGGCAAAGGGTTTTTAAAAAAGCGAGATTTGGCCATTTTCTCTCATTTTTCACTTGGTTGGGGCGATTCTGAGAGATTCAAAAGGAGATTTTCATCAAGCATCACAAGGTAAGTGATTCCCACCTTTTACAAGTTAAATACATGATTTATATAAGGATTTAAACATGGCAATTAGTAGAAATTGTGGGGGGTTTGGTAGAAAACCTAGCATTTTGTATTTTTAAAATTTGACCACGAAATTGGACATGAAATTTGGAATAAGTTATATATTTTAGTTCGTGGTGTTATGGGTAAAGTTTATACACATGCGGGTTAGGAATCCGGGCACGTGGCCCGATGGTTGATTTTTTATGAACTTTTGAGCAGAGTTAGGAATTGTTTAAATTGATTAATTATGGGTATTAGAGTAACTTTTTAATGGTTTCACATTGTTTGAATAGTTTTGGATCGAGGGGCTTTAGATTGAGGTGTTAGAGAGGCCTTGGAGGCGGTTATGGAACTTCGGAGCGAGCTAAGTCTCTTGTCTAACCCTGTGAGGGGGAAACTACCCCTAGGTGATATTTATGGTTATGTGTTATGGGCACTACATACGTAGGAGGTGACGAGAGTCCGTACGTAGCTAAAATATGTCTATGTTCGGGTAGACTTAGGATCTTATCCTATAATAATTAAATTATTTGAACTTGTTCTGCTGGCTTATTTAATTAAAGTTATAGCTGAAATTGATTTAGAAACAAAAGTATCAGGTCAAGCTTTAATACCTTGAGTTGTTGCTAAGGTATTCGATAAATGTAAAGAGATGTACTTATTATTGTGCTCATGTACTTTATTGTAAGTGCGTATCTTGTGATTCAGAAACTTCATTCCTTTCTTGTGGAGAGGGCCGAACGCCTCGACAATATCTCCCGGAATGGGATAAATTCTTTCCTATCTTGTGGAGCGGGCCGAACGCCTGGCAGTATATATAGGTGCATCTCTAGTTCGTGTCGTTCGATCCTCGGCAATGTACAAATCACTCGGGATCAGACTTAACGACCTCGGCAGAATCGTGCGTTATACCGCTAGTAGCCCAAATGTTCACGAGATAAACTTTTCAGTGACGCCCGACATTTTATGCTATTACTTGTCTGATTGGTTTTGACACTTGGCATTTATTTTGAGATATTGGGGTAGGATACATGATCGAGAAATTTATGCTTAAAAAGAAAATAATTGTAACATTATGAAACTTCATATCACTCCCTATTGCTGTGTACTTTAAAATTGTATGAATTATCGTGTTATTATTTAATTGGACCTCTAGTAAGTGTCGATGTTGACCCCTCGTCACTATTCCTCTGGGGTTGAATTAGATACTTACTAGGTACGCGTTGATTTACGTACTCATACGACACTTGCTGCACATTTTGTGCAGGTGCATATATACCGGTGGTTTTTTGGGCGCACATGCGCGAATGTTGCAGGGACTTACGTGAGCTGCATTTCACGTTACGATCCGCAACCTGCAGAGTCTCCATCAAGGTTATTTATGTTCTCCTATCTAATTTGCATTCCAGACAGATGTTGCATTTTTGTTATATTTTCTTGTTGATGCTTATGCACTTGTGACACCGGGTTTTAAAATTTTCCTACGGGTTGTTTGTTATTGTAATTGCACATTCATTATCACTTTACCCTGTAAACTTTTATTTCATATTATTTAAGTAATGGAAATTTTGATTTCAAAGAAACTAAAATGAGTAATTAAGTTAATTATTCATTGTTAGCTTGCCTGGCAGAGGTGTTAGGCGTCATCATGATCTTAGTGGATTTTGGGTCGTGTCAGTATCGTATTGTTATTTTAAATATGATGTTTGTTTTGGTTGTTACTTAAATTTTATTGTATCGTATCGTTAAGTCTGTCGTTACGTAACGATTAAATGTGCCACTATATGTAACGACCGATTTGGTGTGATTGAGTTGTTACTTTTTTTTGTTCTCTCATTTCACTCTTCATTATTATTAATAATTTTATTTTATCATTTAACCTACCTTTTATATAATAAATTTATCCCGTATCATAATTTTTTTTTATAATATTGTAAATTTATTCTTCATATTGCTAGTGTGTGATATCATGAAACAACAACAAATGATACAATCTATCCAAACATTATATTCATCAAATGATATAGTACAATACAATACAATATATTATAAAATGATGTGTAACAACCATCCAAACAAGCTGTTAAATGTCATGTAAAAGTCACTAATAAAAGTAGAATTCAATAACATACATACCTTTATAGGACTTAGCAAAACTTTCTAGACAGATTTACTATTTAAATGGTGATAAATTAAGAAAATATGAAAGATGACCAGAGTATAGTTCCATCAACTACTCTACAATAATGTAAAAGAAACTAAGCAAAGACAAAAAAAAGATAAATCACACGAGTAGAAAGGTATTAACGAAGTTGAGACTCAAGAATAAAGTCTGTAGAAGATTAAATATTCAAAAAGATAAATCTAAATCATACAAAAGAAAACATATTCAATACAATATATTTTGCTACTCATAATCGCTAGAATACTTTGTGTCATGCTAATGAATATGCTAGAAATAATTTAGCTAGTGTTTGACCATAAATTCTCAAAGTGGTTTAAAAAATCTAATTTGGGTAAAGGTTAATTTGAAGATGAAAATCTGTTTGGACATAATTTTTCAAAATATATTTCACTTTTATTTTGAAAAAATAGGAAATGTGACTTATACCCATTAGTTATAAAAACTATCAAAAAAACCCAACAACTCTGAAAAAAATTCGCACAAAATAAACGAAACAAATTTGAAAAAAATTTATACAAAACAAGCGAAACAAATCCGAAGAAGATTTATACAAACATTAGCAGATTTTAAAAAATTACCTTCGAATTTTATCTTTGCGGTGGATTGCCACAGATTGGCACAACAACTTTGGTGAATGTTTTCTTTTGTTTATTGAGAAGGGTAAAGTCGCGTGAGTTTAATGAGGAAAAAGTGGGTATATATGAATTAGTTGGGTTATAATTACAGAAAGTGAGATTTTTTATAAAATACAAAAGTTTAGGGCAATTTTTGAATTTTTTTAAAAACCAAATAGTAATATTTTGGGCCAAAAACAGCTCTTGAGCTGGTTTTGGGATTTGAATATTTTACAAATATGAATAAAATCTATAAACAAATATGTATTTGTCAAATTTTTTTTGAAAAAGTCTATGTCCAAACGGGGGCTTAGTTTCAGTTGGAGTAACATAATAAGTTTGACAATTAGGATTTTGATTTTAATTACTTGTTGGCTAGTAACCATTTTTATAATTTCAAGGCCCAAGAAAAATTCTATATTTTTAAACTTAATACATACACATATTTTTTACATCTAAATTTATTCGGTACGGTTCGGTATTTTTTCGATTTATTTTCATAAAATATAAACCTACCCTAATTATTGGTACGTTTGTAGATTTATATAAAAACCTACGATTTTATTAAAAGATACTTAAAAATTAATTCGGTGTGATACGGTTATTTAATCAATTTTTAAATATTTATTGACACCCTACCGAGACTAATAAGAAGGCTAAACGAAGCCGCGGATAAACCATGACACACAGGATTTGTATTATTGACTATCGCTACTTCACACTTCTCCTGCAACCCTTTAAAAGGTTTCAGCCACCAATTATTTATCTTATTCTAGTAACATGTTTGCGGCTAGTACTTGTTTTTTTACATGTTCTATTTCCTGTTCTGCTTAGTAGCATGTAGGGATGGCAGTAGAGCATTGCGGAGCGGAGCGAGTTTTATTTGATGTGGGACGAGACGTGTTTACTTTTATATGGGTGTGGGGCGAGGCGGGACGGGACGGGACGGGTTAAAACAGTTTTTAAAATTTTTAAAGCGGGGCAGGGTGGATTGCGGGTTTAATGCAAATTTAATGCGGGACAACTTTGATTTTATCTTTTTTGAAACAAAACAATCATTTTATAAAATAATATAGTTTTTAGAGTTATTGCCTTTATATACAGTGTGAATTAGTCACCTCACACTTTGTGCAATCCATGAATGAACATAAGAATTCATGCTTTAAGGCAGGCATGAATTGACGTAGAAACCTTCATGAAGCTTTAAAAATTGAGTTCCCATTTGAACATGGCAATATTTATAGTCAGGCATTTCTGGTTATATTTGCAATGATATTATATCTATCGTATAAAGTGACAAAGTAAAATAAACTTGATTTAGCTTGAGTACAATGAGAAATGAACCATTAACAATTTATCTCATTATTTAACCCTTGCAGATCTTAGTTTTTCACTTTTGGACCTACTTTTCCTTCAATCAACACGATTATAATTCGAGAACTAGTTTGATTTAGAAAAAAAAAAATTCAGTGGGGCGGGGGCAGGTCCGAACGGGGCGGATTGAAAACTGAAAAATAACTATGCGGGGGCGGGGGTTGAAATTTTTGTGAGTTTTGCCAAACCCGCCCCGCACTCGCTCCGCTCCGCCCCGTCCCACTGCCATCCCTAGTAGAGGTCAGCAAAATGTCTCCATTTACCATAAAAGTTTAACTTGTATATATTAACAATTGCAATTTTTTTATAAAGTTACCTAAATTATATCTACAGGTAATCATTTGTAAAGAGTTGGAAATAAGAATAGAGCAGTCAAAATAGGCTAGTCCAAGTCTAATGTGCCTTTGAATTTAGTGGGCTAGGCCTGCCATTTGAATGGCCTTAAAATTGCTAGCCCAACCCAACTCTAAGAGGGTCGCGGACTACGACGGAACGATCCTTTATTTTTTCAAAAAAGTTTCTTCAAATCTTGGATTTCTTCGTGACATTATCGCCTAATCTTGGAACAACTTTTGTTTTATTAGAGCCGTACAAGAAGCTTGATATTTGACAAGGAATCTCATAATTAAAATGCAATCTTATATCTTTAGCTCTTTTTCTAGCGTTACTTGAATTTTTTTAACACTTATCTTTTCAAATTCCTCAGTTAGTTTCAGGGATTGTTTCAACAAATTATATAATGAGGTCTTTTAATTTGGGTTTAAGTTTATTTGCTGATTTTATCATCATAGTCCATTAAAATTTTAAAATTTATGAAATTTGTTAGTATTGTCAATTTTTTCTTAAGTATAGAAAATTAATCGTCTCCTGTACTAGAGAGCGGCTTAATTATTTAAAATATATTAAAATAATCCAAACTGATCAATGTGAATATTTTCTTTTGAAAAAAGAATCATTATTGACCACTTCAAACTTTCCTAGTTCGTTATTAGCTAAGCAAAGAAAAACTAATCATACTACATGCATATCAAAAATTCTAAATTCTAATATCATCCATCAATTGTTAATATGAAAGGACAAATGAGCAATCTAGGGTTGAGGATTGGAGATTTTAGTCAATAGTTTTTTTCAAATTTTTACTTTTTCTTTTATATATTAAATATTTATATTTGAATTTAACCAGACTTTTGGCTAACGGGCTGGCATAGACCCAGCCTCAGTCAAGTCTCAAGGGCTAGCGTCTAACTTGTATCGGAATTATAAGTTGCAATTTCAAATGGATTCAAAAAATCCTACCTAACCCTACCAAAATAGTAGGTTAGGTTAAGCTGGTTGCACGGGCCAAGCCCATTTTGATGGCATTGTGTAAAAGTTCTTTATACTATATCCTTTGCTAAACCAAGTTTATGGAGGAATGACATTATGCTATCGACTAAAAAGTTTTGATAGACCCTTGATCAAGTAACTATATGACAAAGCACTCTTTACCCTCATCATGTTCTATTACTCCAACAACCCCACGAGATCTCATGTGGGGTCTTCGAGAATTGATTTTCCACAGTTAGTTGTCTAGAGAGGAAATTTGAACGATGCCGAAGTACAAACAAACAAGTAACAATTTGCATTGTCCACTACTCTCAATTTTGATTGAGATATTTTGGTGTGAGGTTAGACTTGTGCAAGGAAACTCTAGCCGCTGAATATGAACCATGAGTACACCCTTCACATAAGAATTTGGAGAAACAAACAGAAGCAGTACTTTTGGGAATCAAGGGTTGGTAGTGATCTGACTAATTGATTTCGAACACATTGGGCCACACTAATTGATTGGACGTACTACTCAATTTTGAACCGCAAAATTCAAGACAGTTTGGACATAACGCCAAGGAAACTTTAGTATCCAAGTTTTGGTATTAGTCTTTGTATCTAAAGTACTACTACAATAGTGCTCTTAGGTTGATTCCCTTGAAAAGTAAATGAATCTTCAATATTCAAAAATCGCAAAGTCTGGAACTCCTATTAAATACATATTCGTACGAGTCGTGTGATGGTGTACAATCTTGCAATTCAACGGTCAATAACAATTTATAGGACAATATGGGAAGAAGAGTTTCTTGCGGGTTAGGGGATTCAACAAAATCAAATATTCACTCCATTTCAATTTATATGAGGATGTTTAACTTGACATCGAGTTTAAGAAGAAAAAGAATTTTTAACATGCATGGTCTGAAAGTTTAAGGCTAAAAGATTCGGGGGCCATGATATCTACGCGGCTATAAAGATTTCTCATTAATGTGAAAATGAGTGAAAAAATATTTAAAATTAAATTATTTTCAAATGTATAAATAATTATTCTTTTTAAGGCGAACTAATATCGAAATTGTGTCATTTAACTTGAAACAGACGGAATTGTTCTTTTAGTGGAATTATTAAATACATATAAATATAGTAGATCACATATATTACGAACTTGATAAGTTATGTACCTTTTTGTTTTGATGATTTAACAAATTTCCTATGAGAACCAGATAGAGAACCTGATACAACTAATCTCTCCGCATTCAGAACAACAAGTCAGTATCTGGCACACGTTTCAATGAGATCAGTTAAAGGGATAACAGGGGGAACAAAGAGATATCAGTTCCTCCGGTCACAGTACAAGTCAACTCTTACAGTTGTTAAAGCGGTTGCACTGCACAAGCAGCAGTGCAGCAGCACTGTTGAAGCATGTTGTACATGTACCAGACAACCCTTGCATCATCTTTGATGACCTCACTTATATATTACCAACATGAGGCAAGGGATTACACATACTTGCAAACCCTAAAACATTTTTTACTCTCAAGTGTGCGATCCCTCTCATTCTCTCTAAGGCATTGAAGAACAAAACAATAACATAACAAAGGATCAAATCCCAACATTGAATAAACCATGTGTCCTTAGTATTGTTGTGTCTTTGTTTACGTTATTCACTTGTAATCTTACTCAGCTTATTTAGAAGCATCCTGTAGGACACTTTGTAAACCATAAACCTTGTGTTTGTGTTTACTAGAGTTAGTCAAAGTGACTAGCTTCGTAATAGAGTTATTACAAAGAGGCTTGCACTATAGTTATTGTAAGTTGGTGAAGGATTAAGAGTTTAATTCCTAGGTTACGATATGTTATAATCTAAAGTTGATCAGTTAGAGAAGTTGAAATCTAACGAGTGTAGGTCGTGGTTTTTAAGCCCGTGAGCTGGGAGTTTTCCACGTAAATATTATTGTATTATTTACTTACTACTGTTTGTTATAGGGAAACTTATAGAGAACGAGGTTCTCTATACAGTTTGGTGGACTCTTAGTTTACATCGATTGGTATCAGAGAAAATTCTTTCTATAAGGCTAATACCTAAAACGGATATACATGGTTACTCCACTAAATTTCTGAAGAAGGCCAATCAACCTACAAACCCCCAGGATTCAATGGACAATACTATGATCGGTGGAAGATAAAAATGCATAATTTTATCATGGCTAAAGATTCAGGGCTTTGGGATGTCATCTGTGATGGATCCATCGTCCCTATGATGACCATTGGTGAGACAACAATCACAATCCCAAAAATAAGGAAGAGTATAATGATGCTGATCGTAAAGCCATCGAGAAAAACTTCTGAGCAAAGTAGATCCTCGTCTGTGGTATTCGATCTATGAGGCTCTCCAAACTGCACATGAAGGTACCACTCAAGTCAAGCAGTCAAATATCGACATGATCACTACTGAGCATGAACTCTTCAAGATAAAGAAGGTTGAGTGTAATGACTCGGCCGGTCATTTTGAGTATTTTAGCCCCGATCCCCTATTTTATGCTTTCTCTATGTTATACTGCCGGGGTGTTTGGTGTCAGGTTCGGGAGAGTTTCAGAGTGATACGGGACATATAGTCCTAAAGCTGGAAATTTAAGTCGTAGGAGTTGATCGTAGTTTGACTTATGTGAAGATGACTCCGGAATGAAGTTTTGACAATTACAATAGCTCCGAAGGGTGATTTTGATCTTAGGAGTATGTTTGAATGTTGATTTGGAGGTCTGTAGGTTGTTTCACGTTAATTAGCGAAAGTTGGAAAGTTGGAAGACTTTAGAAAGTTTGACCGGGAGTGAACTTTTTGATATCAAGGTTGGATTCTGATTTCGAAAGTTAGAATAGGTCCGTAATGTCATGTATGACTTGTGTGCAAAATTTTGTGTCAATCGGAGTTGTTTTCGTATGAATCGGTGTTGGTTTCAAAATTCGGAAGTTCATAAGTTCTTAGGCTTGAATCGATGCGCGATTCGTGATTATAGTGTTGTTTGATGTGATTTGACGCTTCGATCATGTTCGTATAATATTTTAGGACTTGTTGGTATGTTTGGTTTAGGCCCTGAGGGCCTCAGGTGTAATTTGAACCACGTTCAACACATTTCGGATAATTTAGGAACAACTAAGTTCTTGTTTTTCTCAGGTCATGTTTCCTTCTATGCAATCGAGAGGACTGGTCTGCGTTCTCGAAGGGGTTTTTGTGGGCTGATGGTTTATACTCTATGTGTTCGCAGAGAGAGGGACACGATCGCCGAAGTTTGGTTCCCAGTGAATCGCGAATGCGTGGTGAAGGTCGCGTTCGCCTAGAGGAATTGGGGGGCTACAGGTTCACACGCTTTTCTTCATCGCGGTTGCGTGGTGTGCTATGCGACCGTAGCTTGATGAGGCAGTGTTACGCGTTTACATGAGGTATTCCATGATCACAGAGTGTTATTTTGGACAACAACAATTTTGTGCTTCGCGAACGCGAGGCATTTTTCGCGTTCGCGAAGAAAGAATAACTGGCATCAAAACTTAAGTTTGAAATCGAGGGTTTATTTCATATTTCATAATGTGGACTTAGAAAGCTCGGTTTGAGGCGATATTTTGAGAGATTTTCAAAAGAATTGTTGGGTAAGAGTTCTTAACTCGATTTGATTAATTTCATTAATCTATCATTGATTTTATCATATAATTAGGGATTTGGGTTGGAAAAATTGGGAAAAAATAATAAAACTTCTTAGGCTAAATTTTTGAGTTTTGAAAGGTGAAATGAGGTCGTATTTTGAATAATTCTTGTATGGTTGGACTCGATATCGAATGAGTGTTCGGTTTTTGTAATTTTGGTCGGGTTCCGAGGTGCGGGCTCGGGTTGACTTTTTGGAGCTATTTTTCAATTCTTTGCAAAAATTATAATTTTATTATTTAAATTAGTTTACAGTTACATCTATAGCATGAAATATTTTTGGCTAGATTTGAGCCGTTCGGAGTTGGAAAATCGAGGGAAAGGCCTTCTAGTTGATTGATTTAGCATGATTTGAGGTAAGTGACTTGTCTAACCTTGTGTGGAGGAAATTCCCCTTAGGATTTGGTATTGCTGTGAAAATTTTGATATGTGGAGGCCATGTACGCAAGGTAACGAGTGTGTACCGGGCTAAATGTTGAGATTTCAATTTTAGCTACGTAGTTTCTTTTTCATGTTTTAATTGAGTTACTTTAGCATGTTATAGCCACCGTGTTTAGTCTAATTTCACATGTCTACTTGTCTTATCTCTTATTTGCAACTTGTACTACATGTTTAATTGAACTACTTGCTTTCATAATTCCGTGTTCATTATTTAACTGTGGGGTTCTTTACTTGAAATATCTTGCTATTGAGTTTCAAAGGCCGTGGTTTCTATTGAGGCAAAATGTAAGTTGTGAAATATATTTTATTGAGATGTTATGTTTTTGGCATTCGTGTTGTTGTTGAGAGGATTGTTTGGTTGTTTGCACAATGTTTCTGTCGTGCTGTTGTTACTATTTGCATGAGGTTTCTGCCGTGCCGTGCCGTTGTTACTATTTGCACGAGGTTTCTATCGTGTCGTCGTTACCATTGATACGCATGCGATGGTATAAGGTCTAGGTGTTGAAATGCATGCGGTGAGATAAAGTGGGCTTGATACGCGTGGCTAGTAGAACTACTAGAAGCCATGTGGTGTGATAAGGTGGGCTAAAACGCCGAGGTGCTATTTCGGAAAAATGATTTTCAAAATTAAATATAAAGGCTCTCGAGGTGATATAAGGAAAGACTGTGCGGTACTTTTATGATTTGGGACTACGAGGCGGTACCTCGGTAGGGCCCCCGTGTTGATTTTCTCTATTTGCCGTATTTGTTTGGTGTTATTTCCTTGACATGTAATCCTTGTTTTTCTTTTGTGCTGTATTAACTGCCTTGATTCTATGTTGTTAACTTTCTGTAAATTCTTCGTTGTTTCACTTTCCTTGTCATTATAATTATATCATTATATCTTCTGTCTTGTTTCTTATCTCTAGTAGGGCCTTGACCTGACCTCGTCACTACTCATCCGAGGTTAGACTTGACACTCACTGGGTACCATTGTGTTGTACTCATGCTACACTTCTGCACATGTTTTGTGCAGACCCAGGTATATCTTATCAGTCCTGGTACTAGCGTGCTAAGCTTGCTTTTGGAGACTTCAAGATACACCTACGCGCGTCTGCATGCCTCGGAGTCTCCTTCTATCATGTTCTTCCGTATTTCCTTATACTTCTATAGACAATGAATTATAGGATTGTCCATCACTGTACCTAGATCTTGTGACTTATATTTCACCAGTTTTGGGGAGTTGTATGCATTGTGGTTATAGATTCTATTTATGAAATTGTTGGAGTTTTGAGATTCTATGTTTTATTTAATGTTTCCGCATATTGTTAAGCTTACCTAGTCTTAGAGCCTAGGTGCTGTCATGACATTCTATACAAGGAATTTGGGGTCGTGACAATGAGTTCCATTCAGGACGTGCATACTCTCTTTACTTCCATCATCAATGAGCTTCATTCTCTAGGAGAGATTATCCCAAGGAACAAACCGGTCAGGAAAATACTCAGTGTGTTACCTTGTTCCTAGGAGAGCAAAGTCAATACTATCACGGAAGTAAAAGACCTGCAAAAGCTAACGATTGACAAACTCATTGGATATTTGAAGACCTACGAAATGAACAAGAAGAAGGATCATGAAAGAACATGTGATGACCCAAAAGGTCATCCCTTGTTTTGTAAGTCAAAACTGTGTTCCGAGGCCTTGAAAGCCTCCTTTTATCTCACCTTGTTTTGCATGCACAGCCCGGGCGTATAGCCGGGAAGCTTTTATATGAAAAACTGAGAAAAATGTTAGTTTTTGCCTTAAAATTTTGATTTAAGTTGACTTCGGTTAACATTTTGGGAAAACGGACCCGGACTCGGACCCGTGATTTGATGGTCCCGGAGGTTTCGTAGGAAAATATGGGACTTGGGCGTATGCCCGGAATCGAACTCCGAGGTCCCAAGCCCGAGAAATGAATTTTGGAAAGAAATTATTTTTCTGAAAATATAAGAGATTTTAGAAATTTGATTATATTTGAAATTTATGGTATCAGGCCCGTATTTTGGTTCCGGAGCCCGGTATAGTTTCAATATGATAATTACAATATGTCTGTAAAATTTGGTAAGATACGGAAGTCGTTTGATGTGATTCGGACCCGTAGTTATGAAATTTGATACTCTGGAAGTTTTGGAATTTTCCTTTGATTTTAATGCTAACTTCGTTGTTTAAGATGTCAATTTGGCAATTTGATCGCACGAGTAAGTCCGTATGATGTTTTTGAGATTGTGTGCATGTTTGGTTTGGAGCCCCAAGAGCTCGGGTGAGTTTCGGATAGGCGTCGGGGTGATTTAAACTTAGAAAATCTGGTATTTTTGGCTGTTGCTGGTGTCTGAGTTTTTGCTCTACGCGAACGCACAACACAAATTGGGAGGGGGGCAGATTTGCACTATGCGAACGCATAGAACCAGGTGCGAACGCGGAACTCTACGCGAACGCACCCGGCCAGCCGCAATCGCATAGTATAGTAAGGGGATGGGGGATGGGGGATGGGGGTTGGGTAGTTTAACACTGTGCGAACGCGCCCCTTTGGATTCAAACTTGAAGGGCATGGGAGTTTAGCCTATGCGAACGCACTGCCTTGGTCGGGAACGCATAGGCTATTTTTGCCCAGCCTTTTAAAAACAATAAACAAAACAGGATTCTTTAAAATTGTCATAACTCTTTCACTTAAACTAAACTTGGGCGATTTTTGAAGAGGGATTTCACCACAAAACCATAGGTATGTGTTCTTAAACTCGTTTTCTTCAATTTCCCTTAACACCCAATAGATTTCTAGGCCTAAATTATGTTCTTAAGGGTAGAAAATTAGGGATTTGGGTAGAGTTAGGGCTTTTTGAATAATTGAAATTTAGACCTCGTTTTGGGATCGGATTCCAAAACTAATTACATATTCGGGCTCGTGGGTGAATGGGTGATCGGGTTTTGGTCCGAACCTCATGTTTTGACAAAGCAGGCCCGGGGTCAATTTTTGACTTTTTGGGAAAAATGATAGAAAATCTATAATTAGGCATTGGGATTGGATTATTTGGCAATTATTGATGTTATTAAGTTAATTATGTCTAGATACAAGTGAATTGGAGTCAAAGTCAAAAGAGAAAGCGGTGATTGAGGCTTGAGTTTGGTCGTGGAAGTCGAGGTAAGTGTTTGGCCTAACTTTAGCTTGAGGGAATAGGTGTTGTGTCCTATTTTCTATGTGTTAGTATCATGTTTCTATGTGTTAGTATCACCTCACCTCACGTATAGGTGAGGTGACGAGTACCTATACATTGGTGTCAAGCATGCCAGTGAGTCGGATATTACGAATTATGTGGTTTTTCATTCATTATTACTTCATTATTGCTTGAGTTTCACTCTGTGGTTAGTCATGTTGATGGAGATTCTCGGTATTGGATAGTGTTGAGTATTGGTTTCAGTTAAGAAATTCTATGTGAAGATATGTACTGGAGTGAGATTGGTTATAACTGTGTCCCTTGCCGGGATAGTGATAATTCTACTGTCATTCCCTTGCCGGGTTGTTATGATTTATTATTGTGGTTTATATTATTGATTCTCCTTGCCGGACTTCTGTTATTGATATTGTTTGGTGATAAAGAGTGTAAAGCACGAAGGGTGATGCCGTGTATTGATTATTGTGAGGATGAGAGTGCAAAAACACGAAGGGTTATGGCGTGCCATATCACGATATTAAAAGCACGACGGGTGATGCCGTGCCGTTTCTATTAATTTATTGTGAGGAAGAGAGTAAAAGCACGAAGGGTGATGCCGTGAATTTGCATTTACTATTTGGTGAGGATGAGAGTAAAAGTACGAAGGGTGATGCCGTGCACTGTTGTTCTCTGTGTTGTTATTTCCTGCTGTTTAAGTTGATATTTAAATTGTTGCCTTATTTCGTTATTTCCATTACTTGATATCTTTTCCCCCAGCATGTCCCCTTTTTCTTTGTACTTAATTGTTTATTTCCTGTTGTTATTATTTCCTTCCGTATGTTATTAAATTGCACAGGTTAATTTGTTGTCGTGTCCTAGCCTCGTCACTACTTCGCCGAGGTTAGGCTCGACACTTACTCAGTACATGGGGTCGGTTGTACTGAGGCTACACTCTGCACATCTTTGTTGTGCAGATCCTGGTACAGGACCCTACGGGCATTAGAGTGAGGAGGCGGCCTTCAGACCACGTGGAGACACCGAGGTAGATCCTGTTGGCGTCCGCAGGACTTGGCGTACCCTTCTACTTCTTTTGTATTCAGTTCTAGTTATTTCAGAAACAGATGTACTTATTTCATTCATACCCTTATATGTATTATTCATAGACAGCCCGTGAGTTGTGACCCCAAAATTCTAGGATTTGGTGTTTGTGGAATTTCGTAAAGGCATTAAATTGAGTTTATATACCTTGCTTTTTTATTTATGTTAGTGTTGTATTTCAAATGTTATTAGATATTAATAAAGGAATAAGGTAAATTAAATATTCACGTTGGCTTGCCTAGCAGGTTCAACGTTAGGCGCTATCACGGTTCCGACTGTGGGAAATTCGGGTCGTGACAAGTTGGTATCAGAGCACTAGGTTGCTTAGGTCTCACAATTCACAGACAAGCTTAGTAGAGTCTAAGGGATCGGTATGGAGACGTCTGTGCTTATCCCCTAGAGGCTACAAAGTTTAGGAATAAATTCACATCTATTCTTCTCTGTCGTGTGATTTGAATTCTAAATGCTAACTGAATTTTTATTCTATTCTCTCACAAATGGCGAGAACACGTGCTTCTTCATCTACTGATCAGCAACACGAGTCTCCAGTTGCAGCTTATACGAGGAGCCGATGCCGAGGCCGTGGTAGAGGCCGAGGCAGGGGCAGAGCTCAACCCTGAGCAGCAGCCCCAGTGGCGGAGCCTCATGTAGAGTTTGCTGATGAAGTTCCTGCCCAGACAGTCCCGGTTGGGCCAGCTCAGGTTCCCAAGGGGTTCATTGCCACCCCAGTACTCCAGGATGCTCTGGTCCGTCTAGTGGGCCTCATGGAGAGTGTCGCTCAGGCAGGTTTGCTTCCTGCAACACCAGCCATCTCTCAGGCTGGGGGAGGATCCCAGACTCCCGGTACTCGCACTCCAGAGCAGTTGGCTTCTCAGTTTAAGACTCCAGTAGCTCAGTCAGTCGGGGTAGTTCAGCCGGGTATTGTGGCCCAGACCGGTGATGAAGCAGCTTTGTCTGCTGATGCTTTATGGAGGTTGGACAGGTTCACCAAGATTTTCACTACTACTTATAGCGGTGCACCTTCAGAGGATCCTCAGGACTATTTGGATAGCTGCTATGAGGTTTTACGGAACATGGGGGTCGTAGAGACCAATGGGTCAATTTTGCTACTTTCCACCTTTCAGGCCCCGCCAAGACTTGGTGGAGGAATTATTGCTTGACCAGACCAGCTGGATCACCGTATTTGTCTTGGGATCAGTTCTCCGATTTTTTCCTGGAGAAGTTTCTTCCTGTCACCCAGAGAGAGGATTACCGGAGGCAGTTTGAGCATCTCCATCAGGGTTCTACGACAGTCACACTGTATGAGACCAGATTCATCACTTTGGCCCGACATGCTATTATGATACTTCCCACCGACCGAGAGAGGGTGAGGAGGTTTATCGAGGAATTATCTCAGCCGATTAGACTGCAGATGGCCAGAGAGAGAGGTAGTGATATTTCCTTTTAGGATGCGGCCAATGTGGCCAGGCGAGTCGAGATGGTTTTATCGCAGGGCAGTGGTCAGGGGTCTGGCAAGAGGCCTCGTCATTTTGGCCGGTTCAGTGGTGCCTCATCTGGAGGCAGTGATTATTTTGGCAGAGGCCATCTTCCTTGACCATTTCAGTCAGCACTTCAGGTTTCTCGCAGTGCCCCAGGCAGTCGTGATTCCCACATGCCATACTCTGATCAGTTGGCCTACAGTGCACCACCAGCTCCTATCAGTGCACCACCGCTCCAGAGTGTTCAGAGTGGTTACTCAGGTCGACAGGGACAGTTTCAGAGCCAGCAGTCTCAGCAGCAGAGATCTTGTTATACTTGTAGTGGTCCAGGGCACATTGCTAGATTTTTCCCCCGAGCCTCGAGTGGTCCTCAGCACCAGGGTTCTCGTGCTATGGGTCCCTCACCAGGTGCTCTACCACCCCCTTAGCCAGCTAGGGGTGGAGTCGAGATGCTAGAGACGAAGGTCAGACAGTTAGAGGCGGAGGCCAAGCTATTAGAGGTAGAGGCCAACCAGCAGGAGGTCGACCTATGGATGTTCAGATTGATGGGTCCCAGCCCCGATGTTATGCTATTCCCACCAGACCTGAGGCTGAGGCCTCCGACGCAGTTATTACAGATATGGTTTCAGTTTGAAGCAGGGATGCTTCGGTTTTATTTGATCCGGGGTCCACATTTTCCTATGTGTCATCGTATTTTGCTCCTTATTTGATTATTCCTCGTGATTCCCTGAGTACTCCTGTATATGTGTCTAAACCGGTGGGTGATTCTATTGTGGTAGATCGTGTCTACCCGTGTGTAGTGGTTATTGGTGGTCTTGAGACCAGTGTAGATCTTCTACTCCTTGATATGCTTGATTTCGATGTTATTTTGGGGATGGATTGGTTGTCGCCCTATCATGCTATTCTGGACTGTCATGCCAAGACCGTGACCTTGGCCTTGCCGGGAGTACCTATATTAGAGTGGATGGGGACTCATGGTCATTCTTCCAGTAGAGTTATCTCATATATGAAGGCTCGGCGCATGGTCGAGAAGGGGTGTTTAGCCTATTTGGCCTATGTTCGTGATTCTAGTGCCGAGGTTCCTTCTATGGAGTCTGTTCCCATTGTCCATGAGTTTCCAAAGGTGTTTCATGCAGACCTGCCGGGTATGCCACTCGATAGGGATATTGACTTTTGCATTGATTTGGCTCCCGGCACTCAGCCCATTTCTATTCCACCATATCGTATGGCCCCGCCAGAGCTGAAGGAGTTGAAGGAACATTTGCAGGATTTGCTAGATAAGGGCTTTATTAGGACTAGTGTGCCGCTTTGGGGTGCGCCAGTGTTGTTTGTCAAGAATAAGGACGGAACGATGAGGATGTGCATTGATTACCGACATTTGAACAATGTTACTATCAAGAATAAGTATCCATTTCCGAGGATTGATGATTTTCTCGATCAGCTTCAGGGTGCCAAGGTGTTTTCGAAGATTGATTTGAGATCTAGCTACCATCATTTGAGGAATAGGGCATCCGATGTCCCTAAGACAACCTTTCGTACTCGGTACATGCATTATGAGTTCTTGGTGATGTTGTTCAGGTTGACAAATGCCCCAGCTGCTTTTATGGATTTGATGAACCGAGTGTTCAGGCCCTATTTGGATTCATTCGTGATTGTCTTCATTGATGATATTCTGATTTAATCCCGCAGCCGAGAGGATCACGAGCAACACCTTCGAGTCGTTCTCCAAACTCTGAAGGACAGTCAGTTGTATGCTAAGTTTTCGAAGTGCGAGTTCTGGTTGAGTTCAGTTGCATTTCTGGGCCATGTTGTATCAGTAGAGGGTATTCAGGTAGATCCCAAGAAGATTTCAGCAGTCAGGGATTGGCCTGGACCTACTTCAGCTACAAAGATTCAGAGTTTCTTGGGCTTAGCACGTTATAAAATCGTCTGTTTGTGGAGGGATTTTCATCTATTGCAGCCCCGATGACCAGGTTGACTCAGAAGGGTGCATAGTTCAGGTGGCCAGATGAGTGTGAGGCGAGCTTTCAGAAGCTTAAAACAGCCTTGATCATGACACCAGTGTTGGTTTTTCCCTCAGGTTCAGGGCCATATACTGTGTATTGTGATGCTTCTCGGATTGGACTTGGCGTAGTGTTGATGCAAGATGGCAAGGTTATAGCCTATGCTTCACGTCAGTTGAAGGTCCATGAGAAGAATTATCCAGTTCATGATTTGGAGTTAGCAGCCATTGTTCATGCACTGAAGATTTGGAGGCATTATCTGTATGGCATGTCATGTGAGGTGTTCATGGATCACAAGAGTTTGCAATACTTGTTCAAGCAGAAAGAGTTGAATTTGAGGCAGAGGAGATGGTTGGAGCTGTTGAAAGACTATGAAATCACCATATTATATCATCTGGGGAAGGTCAATATGGTGGTCGATGCTTTGAGTAGGAAGTCAGCCAGTATGGATAGTCTTGCATATATTCCGGTCAGGGAGAAACCATTTGCTTTGGATGTTTAGGCTTTAGCCAATCAGTTCATGAGATTGGATGTTTCCCAGCCCGACCGTGTTCTAGCTTATACAGTTGCTCGTTCTTCATTATTTGATTGTATTCGAGATCGACAGTATGATGATCCTCATTTGTGTGTCCTTCGGGACACGGTGCGGCACTGTGGTGCCAAGCAGGTTATTGTTGGCGATGATGGAGTTTTACGGATACAGGGTCATATTTGTGTACCCAATGTGGATGGACTTCGTGAGTTGATATTAGAGAAGGCCCATAGTTCCCGGTATTCTATCCATCCGGGCGCCACAAAGATGTAACAGGATTTGCGGCAGCATTATTGGTGGAGGAGGATGAAGAAGGATATTGTGGCATATGCAGCTCGGTGCTTGAATTGTCAGCAGGTAAAGTACGAGCATCAGAGACCTGGTGGATTGATGCAGCAGATTGAGATTCTTGAGTGGAAGTGTGGGCGTATCACCACAGATTTTGGTGTTGGACTCCTACAGACTCAGAGGAAGTTCGATGCAGTATGGGTCATTGTGGACAGGCTGACCAAGTCAGCGCATTTCATTCCTGTGGCAGTTTCTTATTCATCGAAGAGATTAGCAGAGATCTACATTAGGGAGATTGTTTGTCTTCATGGTGTGCCCGTGTCTATTATTTCTGACCGAGGTACGCAATTTACCTCACATTTTTGGAGGGCAGTTCAACGTGAGTTGGGCACGAGGGTTGAGTTGAGCATAACATTTCATCCTCAGACGGACAGACAGTCCAAGCGTACTATTCAGATCTTGGAGGATATGCTACGAGCCTGTGTCATTAACTTTGGAGGCTCTTGGGACCAGTTCTTGCCTTTAGCTGAGTTTGCCTACAACAACAGCTATCAGTCGAGCATTCAGATGGCTCCCTATGAGGCGTTGTATGGTAGGCGGTGTCGGTCACTGGTTGGGTGGTTTGAGCCAGGAGAGGCTCGGTTGTTGGGTACAGAGTTAGTGCAGGATGTCTTGGATAAGGTTAAGATCATTCAGGATAGACTTCGTACAACTCAGTCCAGGCAGAAGAGTTATGCCGACCGCAGAGTTCGTGATTTTGCATACATGGTTGGGGAGCGGGTATTGCTTCGGGTGTCGCCCATGAAGGGCGTGATGGGATTTGGGAAGAAGGGCAAGCTAAGCCGTAGATTCATTAGTCCATTTGAGATTCTTTCCATAGTGGGAGAGGTGTCCTATAGACTTGCGTTGCCACCGAATTTATCAGCCGTGCATCCAGTGTTTCATGTATCTATGCTTCGGAAGTATCACGACGATCCATCCCATGTGTTAGACTTCAGCAGTGTCCAGTTGGACAAGGATTTGACCTATGAGGAGGAGCCGGTAGCCATATTAGACCGGCAGATTCGTCAGTTGAGATCGGAGAGTTATCCTTCGGTTCTTGTTCAGTGGAGAGGTCAGCCTGTCGAGGCAGCTACCTGGGAGTTCGAGTCCGAAATGCGTAGCCGTTATCCCCATCTTTTCCCTGATTCAGGTACTTTTCTATGTCCGTTCAAGGACGAATATTTGTTTTAGAGGTGGAGAATGTGATGACCCAAAAGGTCATCCCTTGTTTTGTAAGTCAAAACGGTGTTCCGAGGCCTTAAAAGTCTCCTTTTATCTCACCTCGTTTTGCGTGCGTAGTCCGGGCGTATAGCTGAGAAGGTTTTACATGAAAAACTGAGAAAATTCTAGTTTTTGCCTTAAAAATTAGATTTAAGTTGACTTCGGTCAACATTTTGTGAAAACGGACCCGGACCCGTGATTTGACGGTCCCGGAGGGTCCGCAGGAAAATATGGGACTTGGGCGTATGTCCTGAATCGAATTCCGAGGTCCCAAGACCGAGAAATGAATTTTTGGAAGAATTTTCTGAAAATATAAGAGATTTTAGAAATTTGATTATATTTGAAATTTATGGTATCAGGCCCGTATTTTGGTTACAGATCCCGGTATAGGTTCAATATGATAATTATGATATGTCTGTAAAATTTGGTAAAATACGGAAGTCGTTTGACGTGATTCGGACTCGTAGTTATGAAATATGATACTTTGGAAGTTTTGGAATTTTCCTTTGATTTTAATGCTAACTTCGTTGTTTAGGATGTTAATTTGGCGATTTGATCACATGAGTTAGTCCGTAGGATGTTTTTGAGGTTGTGTNGGGGGGGGGGGGGGGGGCAGATTTGCACTATGCGAACGCATAGAACTAGGTGCGAATGCGGAACTCTACACGAACGCACCCGGCCAGCCGCAATCGCATAATATAGTAAGGGGTTAGGGGCTGGGTAGTTTAACACTGTGTGAACGCGCCCCTTTGGACGCGAACGCGAAGGGCAGGGGAGTTTAGCCTATGCGAACGCACTGCCTTGGTTGTGAACGCATAGGCTATTTTTGCCCAGTCTTTTAAAAACAGTAAACAAAATGGGATTCTTCAAAATTTTCATAGCTCTTTCACTTAAACTCAAACTTGGGCAATTTTTGAAGTGGGATTTCACCACAAAACCATAGGTATGTATTCTTAAACTCGTTTTCTTCAATTTTCCTTAACACCCATTAGATTTCTAGGCCTAAATTATGTTCTTAAAGGTATAAAATTAGGGATTTGGGTAGAGTTAGGACTTTTTGAATAATTGAAATTTAGACCTCATTTTGGGGTCGAATTCCGAAACTAATTACATATTCGGGCTCGTGGGTGAATGGGTGATCGTCTTTTGGTCCGAACCTCGTATTTTGATAAAGCGAGCCCGGGGTAGATTTTTGGCTTTTTGGGAAGAATGATATAAAATCTATAATTAGGTATTGGGATTGGATTATTTAGAAATTATTGAAGTTATTAAGTTAATTATGTCTAGATACAAGTGAATTGGAGTCAAATTCAAAAGGGAATCCGGTGATTGAGGCTTGAGTTTGGTCGTGAAAGTCGAGGTAAGTGTTTGGCCTAACTTTAGCTTGAGGGAATAGGTGTTGTGTCCTATTTGCTATGTGTTAGTAGCATGTTCAACGTATAGGTGAGGTGACGAGTACCTATACGTTGGTGTCAAGCATGCCAGTGAGTCGGATATTACGAATTATGTGGTTTTTCATTCAGTATTACTTCATTATTGCTTGAGTTTCACTCTGTGGTTATTCATGTTGATGGATATTCTTGGTATTGGATAGTGTTGAGTATTGGTTTCAGTTAAGAAATTCTATGTGAAGATATGTAATTGAGTGTGATTGGTTATAGTTGTGTCCCTTGCCGGGATAATGATAATTCTACTGTCGTTCCCTTGCCGGGATGTTATGATTTATTATTGTGGTTTATATTATTGATTCTCCTTGCCGGACTTCTATTATTGATATTGTTAGGGTGAGAAAGAGTGTAAAGAACGAAGGGTGATGTCGTGTATTGATTATTGTGAGGATGAGAGTGCAAAAGCACGAAGGGTGATGCTGTGCCATATCACGATATTAAAAGCACGAAGGGTGATGCCGTGGCGTTTCTATTAATTTATTGAGAGGAGTAAAAACACGAAGGGTGATGCCGTGCCTTTGCATTTACTATTTGGTGAGGATGAGAGTAAAAGCACGAAGGGTGATGCCGTGCACTGTTGTTCTCTGTGTTGTTATTTCCTGCTGTTTAAGTTGATATTTAAATTGTTGCCTTATTTCGTTATTTCCATTACTTGATGTCTTTTCCCCCAGCATGTCCCCTTTTTCTTTGTACTTAGTTGTTTATTTCCTATTGTTATTATTTCCTTCCGTATGTTATTAAATTGCACAGGTTAATTTGTTGTCGTGTCCTAGCCTCGTCACTACTTCGCCGAGGTTAGGCTCGACACTTACTCAGTACATGTGGTCGGTTGTACTGATGCTACACTCTGCACATCTTTGTTGTGCAGATCCTGGTACAGGACCCTACGGGCATTAGAGTGGGGAGGCGGCCTTCAGACCACGTGGAGACACCGAGGTAGTCCTATTGGCGTCCGCAGGCCTTGGCGTCCCCTTCTACTTCTTTTGTATTCTGTTCTAGTTATTTCAGAAACAGATGTACTTATTTCATTCATACCCTTATATGTATTATTCATAGACAGTCCGTGAGTTGTGACTCCAAAATTCTAGGATTTGGTTTTTGTGGAATTTCATAAAGGCATTAAATTGAGTTTATATACCTTGCTTTTTTAATTTATTTTAGTGTTGTATTTCATATGCTATTAGATACTAATAAAGGAATAAGGTAAATTAAATATTCATGTTGGCTTGCCTAGCGGGTTCAATGTTAGGCTCCATCACGGTCCCGACGGTGGGAAATTTGGGCCGTGACAGAAAAGAACCTAAAAAGGAGAAGAACGTGGATGTTAAGACAAACAACAGTGACACAAGTGGCGATGATGCTGACATGGCCTATCTTACACGAAGATTTCAGAAAATAGTTCGTAGAAATGGAGGTATTCCTTAAAAAGGCAGCTCTATGATTGCTTTCACAAATAAGGGAAGTTAGTACATTTAATCAAACATTATCCTCTCCACAAGCAGAACCATTACTAGCACAATACAGACAAGACGACTAAGAGGAACCCAGTACCGGACATAAAATTTAAGAAAAAAGATACCGTTGATAATGTTGTGAAACAAGCTCTTGCTGCATGGGGAGATTCCTCTAGTGAATCTATGGGTGATGATGAACAAGGCGACACCTCCATGATGGACATTGAAAGCAAAGCAACAGAATATGACTCCATATTTGCTTTGATGGAAAAATCTGATATGGATGAAGATGATGATGATGATGAGGTAAACTTTCTAGACGTTCAAAGAAATTTGAAGTCTTATTCTCAAAAGAAGTTGGTATATTTAGCTAATGTCTTAATTGGTGCTTACCACAATCTCATTTATTATAAAGATGCTTTAACTGAGAAAATATAAGAGATAGAACGTGAGAGAAAGGTGTTACTGGTGATAGTTGTTGATTTGAAAGAAACAATAGAGGAGTTAAAGAAAGATAAAAATGTTCTAACTGAGAAAATTGGAGAGATAGAACATGAGAGAGATGACTTATTGTTAGTAGTTGTTGATCTGAGGGAGACAGTAGAGGATTTAAAAAAGGATAATAATTCTTTAAAAACTTCAATGAAAAATTTCATGAACTCCTCAAAAGGAAAGAAAGTGGCGAGTAAGGCACACCTTAAGCTTCAAAATAAACTCAAAAAAGCAAAATTGAGTCTTTGTGCTGAACCTGAAAGAAGTAGATAACTTAAGGAAAATCTAAGCAGGGTTAAAAATGACCTAAATAAATCTCTGAAGTAGACCTGGTCCTCTGACACAATCACTTCCATATATAAAAGTCATGGGGGAAAACAGGCAGGGAATCAGGTTCCAAAAAGAAAATGATCCCTACAACCCACATAGAAACTATGTTATTGTGCCCGATAAATGGCTTTGCACTCACTGTGGTAATACTGGTTATTTAAAGATTCTTGTAAAGCAAGGTTTCAGCCCCAACAGAAAAACAAAGTTTTCTGTTGAAAAAGTATCTACTACTAAGGAACCTATTTCTCTCAAAACAAATGCGTGATGCTTGCTTGGAAAAAAAGTTTAATCCTCCCCTTTCCTCAGTACAAATGCCCAAACTTGTTTGGGTTCCTAAGCCTAATCTCTGATTTACTTGTGCAGGCAACATTGAAAGGATGCATCCAAAGATGGTACATGGATAACGACTACTCTAAACACATGACTTGAAGTACTGATGATTTTCTTTCACTCAAAACCCTGCAAGGTGGGAGATTTTCTTTTGGAAATGGCAAAAAGGGATACATTCTAGGAGTTTAAAAATTGGGAAGACAATCACTCATTCAATTGAAAATGTGTATTATGTGAATGGCTTGAAATACAACTTGTTGTGTGTCTCTCAAATCTGCGACAAAGGAAACAAAATGGATTTCTTATCAAAGTCTTGCAATGTCATCAATGTTGTAGCTGGTGAACTAGTTCTGGTGGCAAAAAGATTTAAAACATTTATGTTGTAGACTTTAAGTCTTTGAATAGTGGCGATCTTACATGTTTGAGTGTTGTTGATGATGATGCTGAACTGTGGTAGAGAAGATTGGGACATACATGATTTACTATGTTGAACAAGTTAATCAAGAAGGACCTGGTTCATGGGTTGCTGAAGTCAAAGTTCAAAGATCACAAGGCGTATGATACATGTGTGAAAGGGAAGCAAGTCAGGTCCTCATTCAAGCCAAAGAAGGAAGTGAGCACCTCAAGGCCACTGGATCTTCTCCATATGGATCTGTGTGGACCTATGAGGATGCCCAGCAGAGGAGGAAATAAGAACATCTTCGTTATAGTTGATGACTATTCCAAATTCACATGGACCTTGTTTCTCATAACTAAGGATGAAACATTCCAGTCTTTGCTGCCTTTGAAGCAGATTCAAGTGAATATGTGCCATAATATTGTGAGCATAAGATTCAAACAAATTCAACAAGACCCCGTATGAATTGCTAAATAGGAGAAAACCAAAGTTAACTTACCTGAGAGCATTTGGAGGCAAATGTTTTGTTCTCAATAATGGGGAAGCGTTGGGGAAGTGATGCTAAAAGTGATGAAGGAATTTGTCTTGGATATTCCTCACAAAGTAAAGCATACAAGGTCTACAACAAAATGACTCAATGTGTAAAGGAAATCGTACATGTAATCTTTGATGAATTACACCACTCAAGAGGAAAGGATTGACATGATAAGAATGATCAAGATGGAGATTATTCAAAGGTCCTTAGAGATGTCATTGATATGGTAAACGGGAAGGCAGATCTGATGAGTCAAGTCAAGGTGTCTAATAAAGAAGATGCAGCAGAATCTCCAGCTGATTCGGAGGAACCCGATCCCTTCATCACATCAGAGAAGTGGTACTCACACTTCCGTCGTTGCCTATGATGGGTCTCATATTAGGGAACCTGGTCCTTCACACCCTGAGACTCATGTGTCTAACTGGAAGCACAAAAGCTCACATCCTCTCCAAAATGTAATCACTCCTTTGGATTCAGAAATTCAGACTAGATCAAAGAAAAGAAACATGTTTGCTTTCTCGGCTTTCCTGTCTCAAATTGAGCCAAAAAATATCAAGGAAGCATTGAAAGATGCTAAATGGATTGCTGCTATGCAAGAAGAGCTCCATCAATTTGAGAGAAAAGTGTGTGACACCTGGTTCCTTGACCTTGAGATAGAACAATTATTGGAACTAGGTGGGTGTTCAGAAACAAGCTTGATGAGTTTGGAAATATAATAAGAAATAACGCCAAGCTGGTGGTTCAAGGCTATAATCAAGAGTAAGGAATTGATTATGATGAAACTTTTACTTTAGTTACAATAATGGAAGCCATCAGAATTCTTATTGTTTTTGCATATCATATGGTATTCAAATTATTTCAAATGGATGTTAAGAGTGCATTTATGAATGGATATTTTAAGGAAGAAGTTTTTTTCAAACAACCACCTGGTTTTGAATGCCATGATCATCTTGAACAATTTTCAAGCTTGACAATGCCTTATATGGATTAAAGTCGGCACCTCGTGCATATTATGAAAGGCTGTCCAGGTTCCTTCTATAGAATGGCTTCACTAGAGGCAAAATTGAACACACTTTTTTTCTAAAGAAAAGTGGGAGGAACCTGCTAATTGTGCATGTCAATGTTGATGACAACATATTTGGTGCAACAAATGATTCTTTGTGTGAGGATTTTGCAAAGCTTATGGGAAGCGAGTTTGAGATAAGTATGATGGGGAAACTGAACTTCTTCCTAGGACTACAACTTAAGAAAACCTCTAAGGGAACAATGATAAGTCAACAGAAATACATTAAGGTGATTTTGAATAGGTTTGAGATGGAAAGTTCAAAAATCATTTATACTCCTATTTCTATTTCCACTCGTCTAGACATGGACGAACCTGGTTCCCTTGTAAATTGAACCATGTATCGGGGTATCATTGGATTTCCCTTGTACCTAATAACTAGCAGACCTGACATTGTGTTTAGTGTTGGGTTATGTGCTAGATTCCAATCAAGTCCTAAAGAATCTCACTTGAAAGCTGCTAAAAGAATTTTAAGATATCTCAAAGGAATGGAGGACCTGGTCATTTATTATCCCTCAGGAGATAATGTTGACTTAATTGGGTATGTTGATGTTGATTATGGTGGTTATATGGTGGATAGGAAGAGAACATCTGGCATGGCACATTTGCATTCATGCTTTATTTCACAAGGTACAAAAGAAACAAAATTTTGTGGCTCTCTCAACTACAGAAGCTGAATATGTGGCAGTTTCCTCATATTGTTCTCAACTATTGTGGATCAAGCAACAACATTAAGTGCCCTCAATATGGGAAATAACCCAGTTCAGCATAAGAAGACAAATCACATTGATGTGCGACACCATTTTATGAAGGACAATATTGAAAAAGGACTCATATGTATGAAGTTCTGCAAGACACAGGATCAGGTAGCCGATATTTTCACCAAAGAACTGATCAGAGAGCATTTTGAAAAGAATCGACTGAAGCTGGGTTTGGTAAAGTTTAACTGAGAACCTGGTCCCTCTATGAATGGCTATGAAAGGATGGTAATGTGAATTGCTAAAAAGTGTTATCTGACAACTTCTTACTCAATTCTATAACCTTACATGTAAACACACATGGAAACTATATGACAAACAAGAAGCTAATGACATTGAAATTTGTTAGAAGGATGACGCTCATATTTGCAAAATTAGTTAGGGAACCTGGTTCCAATGATTCAAGTTAGTAGTTCCTCTTACACTCATACACATTTTGAACTGCTAGTGTGCCACATCATTCATTGTTTCCTTCCTTTCCCATATCTCTAAAACTCAAACGTCACACCCATTACAAACTGACCCGTCTACCCATTCATTCGTGTCCATTTGTAACTGTTCCCTGTTGATACTCAATTTTTCCTCAAATTATTTTTTAACTTGCATATATACCTTCAAAATCATGCTTTCATAGCAATTGGTATTTTTTTGTAATTTTACCTTATTTTTATTAAATCATCCAGTGTTTTCATTTCTAATAATTAATCACAGAATTGCATTACAAACAATTTCAAAAGTATTTCTTGATTTAATTTATTATTTAGGGTCCTATTGAGACCAAATTATTTCACAATTAGCCAGATTGGCAATCTTTGACTATAGTTGCAATGACTTTGCGATTATAGCCTAATTATATGTTTTACGCTATTTTGGCCCAATAATTAGTCATTTTATGTTTTAAATACTAATTAATCATTTTAATTTACTCTATTAAGCATCAATTTCATTTTTATAATTATCAGCTATTTTTATAAATTATTTATCTATTTTTTATTGGGTATTTATTAGTTAGCCACTATTATTTAAATTCTAGCCTAATTAATCCGGACCTTTAACCCATTTAATAACCCAACTAACCTCCCAAGCCCAATTCCTACATTACCCGGCCCAATCCGGACTCAATCTCAACCGTTGATCAAATTTGATCAACGGTCCAGAACGACCCTTACCTAATTTAACCCTAAACGACTACCCCCCTCCCCCGCCGTCTCTCATTTCCCCCCCATAACTCTCAGCCATCTCTCAATCCTCTCCTCTCTCNTGAAAACCCTTACCTAATTTAACCCTAAACGACTACCCCTCCCCTCCCCCCCGTCTCTCATTTTTCCCCCCTTCACTCTCAGCCATATCTCAATCCTCTCCTCTCTCTCTCTCTAAACCCTTCGTCTACTGAGCCCTTATCACCCTTCTCCGGCCACCCCCTCTCCAGAAACCATGGAGGTTCTGCCGTTCATCGACCTTATGGCTCCATCTTTCACACCTGTGTCACCAGTGGAGGTTCTCAAGTGACCCAGAGGCGGTTCACTCCCATCTCCGGTCTAATGCCATCTTTTCTGGCCACTTATGGTCGTTCGAGTAAGATCTTTGCATTTTTCGGCCAAACGCCGGTAATATTTAACTTTTCTTCTCTTCTCTGGGTTTTCTCTGGAAACCCTAACTTTAAATCCTTCGATCTTTTTAGATCTGTGACGGATATATGTGTCTTTTAAGGTTCTCACATGTTTTCCTCAAAAGATTTCTTTGATTTCAAACGACTTCCTCATTTTCTAGACTAGGGTTTCAAAACCCTTTTGCAAAACGATTTCTTTTTGATTTTTAATATTACTTTCTGATTTTAACATGACTAAACATCACCTGAGATTTTCTTTTTGTTCAATTCATTTTGTTAAGAAACCCTAATACTTCTGGTTCGATTTGGAAGTTCGAGTCTGTTTGTGATGTTGTTTGCGTGTCTCTCATGAACCTCCTGGACTTTCATGTATGTTCTATGTGCTTCCTGCTCTAATTTGTTGTTAGGGTTTCTGAATCTCTATTGTTCCTTTAACTACTTACTTAGGGTTTCTCTGATTTTTTTTCAATATGTGCTATTTATCGTTTAATAGGTTTGATTATTCGTTTTATTTATTTTTTCATAATACTCTCCACTGGTTTTGTGTATTCTCCTTAGACCTGCAATACTTTCCTTAAAAAACTATGATTTTGTGTATTTTCCCTATAACTATTTACTAATTTTGAATTACTTCCTTACTTGTATGATACTTTCCTTAGTTAGTATTGATTCCCTGTGATTTTCAATCTCATTCTTGATTCTTGTGACTAATTTCCAGAATTAAAGTTATGCTCTACCTTATTTATGTGCACGAATATGTTTCAGTCATTTAACATGTACTTTCCTTAATTATGTATTATGTACTTAGTTTTATTACATGTCACATGTTTTTACCACTCATATTATGGTAAAATCAGTCTTATAATTGATTCTTTTCCTTGTTTGATACAACTTGTACCCGTTTGAACTATGACTCCCTAATTAAAGGGAGTCCGGGTCTTGATTGATTCTGATTGGGTATTTTTCCTATAACAATGTTAAATTAGTACTTCTTACCTTATTTACTACTGTTTTCAAAAGCTATATATACCCAGGCCTCTTATTTTCCATACACACGAACAATACACTATTTTGAACTCTCTCACACACATATACATTCTCTCTAGTTATTCTTGCTGTTCACTTGCTATTCTCAGTCGGCTGCAAGCCAAGACTGAGCAACTATACACTCTACTGTTCTTCACTCTATTGCTCTTCACTCTGCACTTATTCTCCTTTAGCTGGTATGTTTTCAGTTTAACTTAAAGCTTCAAAACAACATGTTCCTTTTGGTATTACAGTTCCTTCTATTTCTACTATGTTTCTACTTATGGTTCTGTTGTGTACCCTCTAATTAGCATGTCTACTTTCACTTTACTAGTATGATTGTTAAGTTGTCCTATCCTCCCTTTGATTCAACATGTTATCCCCCTAGCACACCCCCCAATCAGATTCTGTTAGTTTCTGGCCTGAACCTCTTTATGAAAACTGTTCAGTGGTTGTTAAAGTTCTGTGATACTTTTGTATTTCTCTGGTATTAACTTGTATGCAAATCTGCCTCACGAGCAGCCTACTCGACCCCAATCATTTATTCCCTATTTGTGATTGCCTCCTTGTACTATGTATGCTGATGTGGTTTTGAGTTGTTGATTGTCCTAATCCATTTCTTCCAAACTGTTTTCACTGAGTAATACTCTTCTATTGTTCTTCAAAACTTATTTCAAACAAGTTATTTTCAAAAGTTATTTTCCCACTTGATCTTTTCAAAACTATGAGCACTTCCACTATATTCTTAGACATTAGGTTCTTCCCCTCTTGTGTGAGCATTTCCTTGGGACCCTTGAGCTCCCTCTGAACTTTGACACACAAGAGTTGGCCTTTCCACACTACACTTACTCCATCTTGGCTATGAAATCTGGGTGTGAGCACTGGTCGGGATCCTTTGAGATCCTTAGGTAACTATGACATACCCGGATCATGTGAAAGGCTGTGAATAGAATGGCAATGAGTCATTCTGGAGATTCTGGGCCTATTCTGTAGGCTCCCTATAGCATAACTTTTTTTTCTTATTCCAATTATGTAATTTATACAAATGGCCTGTAATGAATAATTGTAAACAACTCTTTGGGGATGGATAGTGAAAAAGGAAGAGTAACTATACATGCTCATTAAAGGGGTAGAAACCATGCTACTATGTTTACATTCCTTATTTACGCAATAGAAACCATGTTTAGGATAATCATGTGCAAAGCATATCATGCATTAGAAATCATGCTATTTAGGCTTTATGAACACTGTTTCAGCATCTTGTTTCAGTACTGTCATTCATCACTTAGAAAAATTCTGTGATAGGGTAAATAATGTTAATAATTGGTACCTTCTGCAATCATGTTTCATATTTCCATGTACACTTAGAGATCATATTTAGGATAAACAACACTAAAATAAACTGCCACTTTTGCATCTTCTGAAATCATGCTTAATGCTGTAATTATTGTGCATTTAGAAATCCTGTTTAAGATTCTGTATATGCATCATTCTGCATCCCTACCTGTGCATTAGATACCATGTTTTAGGATTTCATTCATGCTCGCTTAACAACACCTAGTCTGACTACTGGTGCATGTAAAAGGAATAAAACAACTTCACTCGGTTTCTCTAAAACAACTGGCAACAATTCTGTGTTCTGAACAACCTAGAACAACATGTGTAGTTAATAATTTGCAACAGCCCCTCTAACACTTCAGATAATTAGTACACATTGTCCCCCACATAGGCAAGCCTTAGGTAATCAGCCATAAAGAAATAAAAATAAGAACTGTCATTTGTGATTAGTGTTCAACTGTTAGCATGTTTAAAACCAGTAGGCAAGCCTGTTAAGACTTCCTCTCTGAGTAATGAAATATATATGTCTTTGTTATTATCATTTAGATACCATGTTTTAGGATCTGAATCAAAAGACCTTAACTGTGTATGAGTCATGCTGCCTATTTGCATTGCCTGTGGAGGTATACTTGTGCCTTTTCTTCTCTTTTCTGTGTTTTCCCCTAATTGCAATCCTACATGTTCTTATCTGTCGCCTTACTATTTTTCCTTCAAACCTGAGGGTCTGCCCAGAACATCCCTTATAGGATTGAAGTCCTAAATTCCTCCGGGACTGATAGGAAGGGACGGGTAACAACATGCAATAGAGGTCGAGACCAACACTCGATTTATCTACTTTCACGGGGGAGGTAGAATATGGATATAATGACCGGTACGCTAATACCACGTGTAGCCCCTCTTTGAGGAGTGATTACCGGGTATTGTATTGATTTGATCCATATTATTATAAATCTAGGATACCCTTTATATGCTTAGATCGTAATCCTTTCAAAATCTAACCTTCTTTACTATTTTCAAACATCTGCACTCTTAAGACTTAAATCCCCTCTTATTTTAGCCTTTATTTTCTTGTTTGTTAAGCCGTACAAATTCACAAAAGTTGTTTGGCTGGGAACCACAATTGTGGATCCTGAGGGGTGCCTAACACTTTCCCCTCAGGATAATTTCAAGCCCTTACCCTATCTCTGGACGTAGTTGTAAACGAACCCCTTTGGTGTCCTAACTCACCTTTAAAATATCGTTAGGTGGAGACTCTCAAAACACAAACCCCTTTCCCAAAAGGAAAGAGTTGTCCCAACTGAATGTCATAAACCCGATCTCCACGAGGAAAGAGGGGGCGCGACAGCATGGCGACTCTGTTGGGGATTTATCTAGGCTTTTACAATTTCAAACGGCTTTGTGAACTTGTCTTTACTTTGTTAATACTTGCGAACTTTCCCTTTCCCCCCTTTATGTGCCATTAATTGTCTATCTCTTTAAGCATTTATTTTTCTTCAAAAGTAACTGACATGTTTTTTCTGTTTTCTTCCTTTGTAACCGCTTTTAAATTATAAACTGCTGTATTTATTGCTTTCATAACGTGCAAATACTTGACAACATATTTTTAATGCTTATTTATTATTGCATAATCATGATCAACATTCATACTACACTCGTGCCAAACAAAATACTATCGCAACGCTTGATGAGTGGTTGAGCTCTTCCTATATTATTAACCCTAAATTCGGAAAGGCTTATTTGCGGTAAAACTAGTCGATCAGTGGTGCAGTCGACGGTTCCGTGCCTTTTTCCCTTGAGTTGTTCGCTCGAGGGTACCGGTCTTAAACCTCATAGAAACCTTACTCCGTTATGTTGTTTCATGCATCATGGTCAAACCTAGCCAGGCTAAAGTGTGGTCCGCACGATAGCTTTTAAGATTACCTTATCCAAAAGTCCACTGGGTTTCCCTAAACCCAAACGGACATCATCACGTTCTGTGTATTTATTTGGAGAACTAAATGCTTTATGCTAATTGTTGATGTTAAATAGTCGAGTCTGGTAGGGGTAAGGACCTAACCTTGTTTGCTTGCAGAAAAATGAGGCGAAGTCCCCAGATTCGGCATGGTCTCCAATATCCCTTCAAGATTGCTAAGTTGGTGGGAAGATTTACATTCTAGTGACAAAACTCTCATCAGAAAATACTTGGGCAATCTAACATCTATCCTAAAAATCCAGCCTAACAACATGATAATAGAGGCTGCTACCCTGTTCTGGGATTGTGAAAGGTTCATGTTCCGCTTTGGGGACTTTGAAATGACACCTTTGCTGGAGGAAATAGGAGGACTGGCTGGCCTAGTATGGGAAAACCCGGGGTTTCTAATGCCTGAGAACCACACATGCAAAGGTTTTCTCAAAATGACGGGTCTGAAGCAGAATGCAGAATCGGTATGCTTAAAGAAGTCATACATCCCTTTTGACTATTTGTATGAAAGTTACGGTCACAACAAATCATACCGTACCTACCACGGCGAGTTTGCCATCACATCCTTGGGACACATTTATCGTAGAGTATTCGTCTTCATGTTTTGCTTCTTGGGTCTGATTATGTTCCCAATAAAGAAGGAGAGAATCCACACTAGACTGGTCATGGTAACCAAGACACTAATGGAAGGAACTGATGTGAAAAACTTCAGCATTGTGCCCATGTTCATTGCAGACATATATCGAGCCTTAGAAAAGTGTCAACGAGGGGCAAGACACTTCGAAGGCTGCAATCTACTACTTCACCTTTGGCTCATGGAACATCTCCAAAAGGGCGAATACCGACAAGAAATTCATCGAAGAGTTTGGGATGACCACATCGCTTTCCACCATCCAAAGCGAATGAATTACATCCCCGACATGTTTGCTCAGCCTGAGAACGCCAAAGGATGGGTCGAGCTCTTTGGTAATCTGACTGAAGAACAGGTTCAGTGGATGTTCGAGTGGTTTCCGACAGAGGAGTTCATCGCCCGTTCCAGAGATGCACCATTCCTAATACTAATTGGTCTAAGAGGAACATACCCTTACATCCCTCTTCGAGTTATGAGGCAAGCGGATAGGGAGGAAGTCATACCCAGGGTCGACAAGATGAGCCATCTTCGAGCTGACTTCCAAAATGACGATAGTCCTCACAAGCGCCAAGCCCAACACATGTGGCACTGCAAGATTGTAATGGATTTAGCATCTTAAGTTCTCCCCCTATCAATAAAATGAGGCATTTAGCATATTAAGTTCTCCAAATCAATTTGTCATTAGGCTTACCTCTGGCACAAAAGAGGTCCCCAAGTTAGGACGCGCTTTACATTCCCTCACTATGTGTTTAAATACCGCAATACTTTTCATAATCCTCACTGACTTGGATACTTTTGTTTTATTTTTCCTCTTCTCTTATTTATTTATTCCCCTCCCCAAAGGTTAGTTCGTGCACTCTGGCATCATCGTCCTATCCTACAAGATCCAAGGGCCCTCCACCCTCTCCTCCTCTTATTCCTCCCAAAGGCAAGAACAAAGGCAAAAAGAAAATGGAAGATTCAGGAAACAGCAGAAATGAGAATGTGGTTGAACGGGTAGAGGCCACTGATGGACAGGGTATTCGGCTTCAGAATGAAACTGTGTCGCAACTAGAATGGAAGTTGTTAAAGTTTCAAGAAGAGCTTGATCAAGTTCGGAATCTGGAAAACCTGTCATTTTCCCTCAGTGTCCCAGACATCAACATCCAAAATCCTACACCTCTTCAAAACATCCCAAAACAGAAAAATCATCCCGCAGCCCATCATCACACCACCCCACCAAAGAACCAAACTCTTCCATCACACTGTAATGCCTGCCATACTCCAAACAACACTCCACTGCTTATCCCAGAACCTCAAAACTCAACAAACTACCATTTCCACGCTCACGCTCCAGGCCACCATAACAATCCCATCTACGTGGAGACCATGCCACACTTCACTCCCCCTATCACATACACACCTGAGTCCGACGAAAAGGACCTGCTTATCAAGAACTTGGCTGAAGAACTTCGGAAGCTGACCAGCCGGGTTCAAGGCGTCGAGGGAATCAAGGGAGTCGAAGGGTTGAACTATGAAGACCTCTACATACAGCCCGATGTCGAACTGCCAGAGGGATACAAACCTCCTAAGTTTGAAATTGTGACAAGCTGGTTGGAGTAGGGAAGGATGAAAGGATCCGCATGAAGCTGTTCATGAGGAGCTTAAAAGGAGATGCATTGTCTTGGTACATCAGCCAAGATCCCAAGAAATGGTCGAATTGGGTGAGCATGACATATGACTTTATGGACAGATTCAGGTTCAACACAGAGAACGCACTAGACGTGTTCTATATTCAGAATTTGAAGAAGAAACCCACGGAGACATCTCGCGAGTATGCTACTCGCTGGAGGTCCAAAGCTGCTAAGGTCAGACCCGCCTTAGAAGAGGAGAAGATGAACAAGTTCTTTGTCCGGGCCTAGGTCCCACAGTACTATAAATGATTGATGATGATTGAGAACCACAAGTTCTCCGACATTATCAAATTAGGTGAACGGATTGAAAAAGGTATCAAGAGCGGTATGGTCACAAATTTTAAAGCCTTGCAAGCTACCAACAAGGCTTTGCAGTTTGGTGGTGTGTCTAAGAAAAGAGACGCGGGAGCTTTGATGGTTGCACAAAGAACAAAATCCCCACTCAAATACCAAACTTACCCAACACCTCCACTCACATATCAACCAACCCCAAATTACCAAGAACCCTCATACCAAGCTCCACCACCAACTTATCAATCACCTCCACCATCGACATATCAACCTGCTTCACCCAGATACTCATAACCCGCTCCTGTCTACCACACTTACAATTCCCAACCATCTCATTACCAATCACCCCCTACCCGTCAAAACTTCCCTAGAACTCGTCTTAATTTTGATCGCAGACCTCCAAAGTATACTGCCATCGCTGAACCCATCGACCAGCTATATGAGAAACTCAAAGTTGTTGGTTATGTCACCCTCATCCCTGCTGCAACCTCTGAGAATCCTTCACAATGGTTCAACCCAAACAAGTCCTGTGCATACCACTCCGACATAAAGGGGCACACCATCGATGAATGCCACTCTTTGAAGGATAAGATACAATCCTTGATCTACAACAAGGTCATCGTGGCAAAGGAATCCACTCCAAATGTCCGCAACAATCCTCTTCTGGACCACAAGGGTGGAGGCATCCACTTGATTGAAATAGAAGATGATTGGGACCCCGAGGGATCAATCGGGTTGATCGCAAAAGGCGATAATCCAAAGAAACCTGCAGTCACTCTCAACCCAATCATAGTCCAGATTCAACCGTCTGAGGATGTTGAGGTAAATATGTTCATGCTTCTTGAGTTGGAAGCAGCATCACCTGCAAAGACACCAATATCGATTGAAGTTGAGTTCGTGTGTCCGGCAAATCCGCCGGCACCATTTGAGGTTGCAGTCTTGCCACCCTAGGGACATGTTCCATTCTAAGTGAGGGTAGCTGCGCCAATCACGGTGGCGATATCGACCATGCCACCTTTCTATAAAAATGTTGTACCATGGGACTATACAGACGAGGCGAGAAGGAAAGGTAAAGTCAAGACTGAAGAAGCTGTTGCAGCGCAGGGTATGGCAAGAATTGGTAGAGTCTATACCCCTGAACATCTGGCTGAATCCAGCAGGCAGGCTTCCAATCGGCCTCCCATTATCGAGATAGGTCCGGACGAACTTTGGAGGAAAGTACAGGCCAAGGAGTATTCGGTCATCGATCAACTGAACAAAATGTCAGCGCAAATATCCATCCTCTCTTTGCTGCAGAATTCCGAGATGCACAGGTATGCTTTATTGAAGGTGTTGAAAGAAGCCTATGTGCCAAACAACATCACTAGTGGAGAAATAGCTAATATGGTGGGCCAAGTGTTGGAGAGTCACAAGATCACTTTCCATGAGGACGAACTGCCTCCTGAAGGATTGGGCCATAACAAAGTACTGCACATCACTGTGCAATGCGAAGATTATTTTATCACCAGAATCCTAATCGATGGGGGATCCAACGCTCAAGAAATTGGGTAAAGGGTTGCATGAGATAAAGGATGGAGCGATCAACGTGAAAGCCTTCGATGGATCTCAGAGGTCCACTATTGGTGAGATCAGCCTATGCCTGCAAATGGGGCCAACTTGGTTCGAGGTGGACTTCCAAGTTATAGATGTGCCAGCGTCCTACAATCTGTTATTGGGACGACCCTGGATCCATGCTGCTGAGGCCTTAGCATCAACGCTACATCAGGCAGTGAATTTCGAGTGGAACCACCAAGAGGTGATTATTCATGGCGACGGTAGCAACCCTATTTACAGTCGCCAGGCTGTCCCAGTGATTGAAGGAAGAAGGAAGTTGGGTGGAGAAACTTACCACCACATTGAACGGGTCAACACTATCTACAAAGACAAATGGTGGGATAGCAAGATCGCAAGTATGATGAATTGGCGAGGGTACAAGCCAGGTAAAGGGATAGACAAGAACCTTCAGGGGATCTCCAAACCTATCAAACTCAAGAAGCATGGCACCACTTTCGGTTTGGGATACGAATACACTTGGAAAGAATTCAAAAACTGGTCGGCACCATGGCGCGGTCCTTATTACCCTTTGGACAAACCAATACCGCATCTGGAGTAGACCTTCCAACAGGCCAACGTTATTTGTGGATATGACGAAGAAGAAGCACTTGCAGCAATGAGGAACTTGTTTCTGGAGGACAGTGATATGGAGTGTTGTGTTATTCTCGAGGAGGAGGGGGAGGAAGGCCTTTCCATACAGGCTGTGAGTAGAGGGACGTACCTCAAGAATTGGACTGTCAGGATAACCAAAGCCCGACGAGCCTCGGGTAGCAAGGCTAAAACGAGCATTATTCATTGTTTTTCTTTACAAAATAATTTCCTTTTTCGTATTTTAATTCCTACAATAAGATCTTCAATGTTCAAAACAATCGTTCAGTTTATCAAAAGCATTTTCAATTTTTTTTTTGAATCAATATTTATTGCTATAATTTTTCTCTCGTTACTTTACCGATACAGCATTGTTATTACCTGTCTTGATGAACCGATGACTGTGACATGCAACGAGACAACGCAGCAAATGGACGTGGATTCAAAAGAAGATGACATACCTAAAGATATTGTCAAAGAAGTTGAGAATTTTGAGAACAGACTTAAGTACAACCTGGACGAGACTGAAATCATCAACCTGGGAGATTCAGAAAACATCAAGGAAACACGAATCAGCATTCATTTGTCGCCGTCAGAAAAGAAAGAATACGTAGAATTTCTAAAGGAGTATGAGGACATATTCGCCTGGTCGTATGACGACATGAATGGTCTAAGTACGTCTATTGTGGCTCACAAATTTCCAACCAATCCAATGTGTCCACCGGTAAAACAAAAGCTCAGGAAGTTCAAACCCGACATGAGTTTGAAAATCAAAGAAGAAGTCACCAAGCAGATCAACGACAAGGTTCTCAGGGTAGTTGAGTACCCGACATGGTTAGCCAACATTGTTCCAGTACCAAATAAGGATGGGAAGGTCAGAGTCTGTGTCGACTACCGGGGTCTCAACCGGGCTAGTCCGAAAGACGACTTCCCTTTGCCAAATTTACATATCCTGATTGAAAATTATGCCAAGCATGAACTACAATCATTCGTGGATTGCTTCGCTGGTTATCATCAGATCTGGATGGATGAGGAAGATGCTGAGAAAACGGCTTTTATTACGCCGTAGGGAGTGTATTGTTACAAGATAATGTCATTCGGCCTGAAGAATGCAGGGGCCACCTACATGAGGGCTATGACCACCATCTTCCACGACATGATTCACAAGGAGATTGAGGTATATGTGGATGATGTTATTATTAAGTCTAGGAAATCCACTGACCACATGGAAGATTTGAGGAAGTTCTTCAAAAGGTTGTGGAGATACAATTTGAAGTTGAACCCCACGAAGTGTGCATTCGGGGTTCCTGATGAAAAGTTGCTCGGGTTCATTGTCAGCCGTCGAGGGGTAGAATTGGATCCGTCAAAGGTCAAAGCCATTCAAGAACTACCACCACCAAGGAATATGAAAGACGTGATGAGTTTCTTGGGGAGACTTAATTACATTAGCCGATTCATAGCACAGTCTACAGTTATCTGTGAGCCGATCTTCAAGATGCTGAAGAAGGACGGCGCAACAAAGTGGACCGATGATTGTCAAAAGGCTTTCGGCAAAATCAAAGCATACGTGTCAACACCACCAGTCTTGGTACCGCCTGAGCCAGGAATACCTCTGTTACTCTACCTTGCAGTGTTAGATGGAGCTTTCGGCTACGTTTTAGGGCAGCACGATGAAACTGGAAGGAAGGATCAAGCCATTTATTATCTCAGAAGAAGTTCACTCCGTATGAGGCCAGATATTCTCTATTGGAACGCACTTGTTGTTCTTTGACTTGGGTAGCTCAGAAGCTGAGGCATTACTTCTGTGCCTACACAACGTATCTCATATCGAGAATGGATCCATTGGAGTACATCTTTCAGAAGCACATGCCCACTGGCAAGCTAGCCAAGTGGAAAATCCTGATGAGTGAGTTCGATATTATCTATGTGACTCATAAAGTGGTCAAGGGACAAGCACTGGCAGACCATCTTGCTGAGAACCCTGTAGACAGAGAATACGAACCTCTGAAAATATATTTTCCTGATGAATAGGTATCATTCATAGGAGAAGACATTGCATAATCCTATGACAGTTGGAGAATGTTCTCCGATGGAGCAGCGAACTTCAAGGGAATTGGCATTGGAGCAGTCCTAATATCATAAATCGGTCAGCATTATCCGGTATCTTCCAAACTTAGATTCCCCTGCACCAACAATATGGCAGAATACAGAAGCCTGTATCTTAGGGCTCAACATGGCCATTGACATGAACGTCCAGGAGTTGTTAGTGATTGGTGACTCAGATTTGCTGGTACATCAGGTTCAAGGAGAGTGGGCTACCAATAATTCCAAGATACTGTCGTATCTACACCACATACAGGAATTAAGAAAGAGGTTCACAAAGACGAAATTTCGGCATGTCCTTAGAATCCAGAATGAGTTCGCCGATGCATTGGATACTTTGACCTCAATGATCCAACACCCGGACAAGAATTTCATTGATCCTATTCCCGTAAAGATCCATAATCAGCCAGCTTATTGTGCCTATGTCGAAGAGGAAGCAGACGGAAATCCCTGGTTTCATGACATCAAGGAGTATTTGGCAAAAGGAGATTACCAGAGCTTGCAAATCCCACTCTGAAACGCACGCTTCGAAGACTATCCAACAACTTCTTTCACAGCGGAGGAATCCTATATAGGAGGACTCCCGATTTGGGATTATTACGTTGTGTCGATGCAAAGGAAGAATCCAAGCTGCTAGAGGAGATTCATGTTGGGACCTGTGGCCCGCATATGAATCTGGAAAAGAAGATACTCCGAGCTGGTTACTTTTGGATGAATATGGAAACAAACTGCATACAGTATGTCCGGAAATGCCACCGTTTCAGATACATGCAGATATGATAAAGATACCTCCAAATAAGCACAACGCAACAAGCTCACCATGGTCGTTCGCCGCCTGGGGCATGGACGTTATTGGACCAATCGAACCTACTTCCTCCAACGGACACAGGTTCATGCTGGTAGGCATCGACTATTTCACCAAATGGGTCGAAGCAGCGTCCTACAAAGCAGTGACTAAGAAAGTCGTGGCAGACTTTGTCCGCGACCGTATTGTTTGTCGATTCGGGATTCCTGAGTCAATCATCACCGACAATGGTTCCAATCTCAACAGTGACCTGATGACAGCTATGTGCGAGGCTTTCAAGATCAAACACAAGAATTCCACAGCTTACAGACCTCAAATGAATGGATCTGTAGAAGCCGCCAACAAAAACATCAAGAAGATACTAAGAAAGATGATAGAAAGGCACAAGAAATGGCACAAGAAGTTATCATTTGCCTTATTGGGATATTGAACCACAGTTCACACCTCAATAGGGGCAACTCCCTATATGCTAGTTTATGGTACTGAGGCTGTTATTCCTGCCGAAGTTGAGATTCCATCTCTAAGAATTATACAAGAAGCTGAGCTCAGCGATGCAGAATGGGATCCGTTATGAGCAACTAGCCCTCATAGACGGAAAGAGAAAGAATGCAGTCTATCATAGTTAGCTCTATAAGAACATAATGACCCGAGCCTTCAACAAGAGAGTCAAGCCTAGACAGTTCACACCGGGGCAACTGGTGCTGAAGAAGATCTTTCCACATTAAGACGAAGCCAAAGGGAAGTTCTCTCCCAATTGGCAGGGTCCGTACATTGTTCACCGGGTACTGACAGGAGGAGCACTTATACTCGCAGAAATGGATAGAAAAGTCTGGCCAAAGCCAATCAATTCAGATGCAGTCAAACGCTACTACGTGTAGTCTTTATGCTTTCTCAATGATGTAAATTAAACTACGCCTGACCTGAATCCCGTTTAAGAGGGGATACGTAGGCAGCCTTAAGGGTTCGGTCACAATTCAATAAAATTTTCATTTTTCCCCGCAATTGGAAACTGGGGCAGGATTTTGAAGAGGACCCTCAAAATTTTGAAGCAAGATCAACCAATCGTTGCACGAGCAACAACCAGAAGCATTCATCCATCAAACTGGGGCAGAATTTTGAGGAGGACCATCAAAATTCCGTAGCAGGAGAGGTTGCAATGTCCCGAGTCGTGTCACGGTCGTCGGTTCATCCCAAAATTATTTTTTTATTATGATTTTACAAAACCATGCATGTTTGTTTTTTAAATAGCTTTTTTTTAACAACGCTACCCCAATAATACATACAGTATCATGAGATCGAGCCCAACAAGTCAAGAAAAGCCAGCAGGGATACGAACTAACCCCCCCTCCCCCCGTTTATAGAACTCACGATCTTTCTTTGGTTGCAGGCACTAAGGTTGAAAAATCCCTAAACGTACTGTCCATCCAAGGGACAAGCGTTGTTCAAAATACGATTCTCAAAACCGTTGCACTTGCCGAAATTTGCTATCGGCATACACAAGTAATGCTCTGTAGTCACAATGCCGCAATCTTCTATCAGCTAAGAAACTCTACTATCATTTGTTATTTTATTTCTTGCATAAGGCTACTATTCTGCCTTCCATTTGCATAAGGCTACTATTCTGCCTTCCGAGGTTAAGCTCTACCTCCATCTACATTATTTCATAAGGTTACCGTTCTGCCTTCCGAGACTAAGCGTTGTCTCCCTCTGCATTCGCGTCTCTGCATAAGTCTACTATTCTGTCTTCCGAGGTTAAGCTCTACCTCCATCTACATTATTTCATAAGGCTATCGTTCTGCCTTCAGAGGTTAAGCTCTACCTTCATCTAAATCATTGCATAAGGTTACCATTCTTCCTTCCGAGACTAAGCACTGTCTCCATCTGCATTGCATAAGGCTAACATTCTGCCTTCCGAGGCTAAGCTCTTCCTCCAATTTACCTTTCGAGACTAACCACTGTCTCAAGCACTATTTACTTTGCTTTCCTTTCGGGCTATGCTCTTCCCTTTTATTTTCAAGACTAAGCTCTGTCCTGTCAGAATCATTCTATTGCATCTGCATGGGATGAAATATCGCCAACTCATCCAAAGGCGTCATCGTTCGGAGGCACCATTTTCATAGCTCGAGAACACCATGCCATGGCCTGAGGATCTCTTCCAACCTCTGCATATCATTATTCAAAGGCGTCATGGTTCGGAGGCACCATCCTCATGGCCCGAGAACATCATTTTCATGGCCTGCGAATCCTACGTCAAGCAAATCATTGCCCAGGACATCATGGTCTGAGGACGTCATCCTTAACCATCCAAAGACATCATTCATGGTCCAACGGTAATTTTCATCATGTTTAAATTACGCACAATATATGCTTGTATTATTTATTTGCAGGTAATCCGACGATCAAACTGCCATCCTGACAGGAGCGGTCTCGCTCCAGTTCTCCTAAAAACCCCGTATGTTGTTTGTGCACCTAACCCTATACTTTGCATCCGTTCTTGTAAAACTTCATCAGTATAATTCGCTGATGACTCCTGAACTACATACAGCCTGATTCCTTTAAAATCAGGGAGATGTAGGCAACTCAGAAACCAGGGTGCGTCTAGAATCTCTCCAAACCATTTCACTCGGTCAAATTTGGCCATCATATCTTTACCCGACAACTCTTTCATCCTTCCCGGGTAAAGAGGGGCAGTTTTTGATACCCAATTTTCCCTCAAATTATTTTTAACTTGCATATATACCTTCAAAATCATGCTTTCATAGCAGTTGGTATTTTTCTGTAATTTTACCATATTTTTATTAAATCATCTAGTGTTTTCATTTCTAATAATTAATCACAAAATTGCATTACAAACAATTTCAAAAGCATTTCTTGATTTAATTTATTATTTAGGGTCCTATTGAGACCAAATTATTTCACAATTAGCCAGTTGGCACTCTTTGACTATAATTGCAATAACTTTGCGATTATAGCCTAATCATATGTTTTATGCTATTTTGGCCCAATAATTAGTCATTTTATGTTTTAAATACTAATTAATCATTTTAATTTACTCTATTCATAAATTTTATTTTTATAATTATCATCTATTTTTATAAATTTATCTATTTTTAATTGGGTATTTATTAGTTAGCCACTACTATTTAAATTCTAGCCTAATTAATCCGGACCCCTAACCCATTTAATAACCCAAAAGACCCCCCAAGCCTAATTCCTACATTACACGGCCCAATTCGGACTCAATCTCAACCGTTGATCAAATTTGATCAACGGTCTAGAACGACCCTTACCTAATTTAACCCTAAACGACTACCCCTCTCCCCCGTCTCTCATCCCCCCCCCCCCCCTTCACTCTCAGCCGTCTCTCAATCCTCTCCTTTATCTCTAAACCCTTCTTCTACTAAGCCTTTATCACCCTTCTCCGGCCACCCCCTCTCCCGAAACCATGGAGGTTCTGCCCCTCATCGACCTTATGGCTTCATCTTTCACACCTGTGTCACCAGTGGAGGTTCTCAAATGACCCAGAGGCGGTTCACTCCCATCTCTGGTCTCATGCCATCTTTTCCGGCCACTTATGGCCGTTCGAGTAAGATCTTTGTATTTTTTGGCCAAACGCGGTAATATTTAAGTTTTCTTCTCTTCTCCGGGTTTTCTCTGGACACCCTAGCTTTAAATCCTTCGATCTTTTTAGATCTGTGATGGATCTATATGTCTTTTAAGGTTCTCACATGTTTTCCTCAAAAGATTTCTTTGATTTCAAACGATTTCCTCATTTTCCAGACTAGGGTTTCAAAACCCTTTTGCAAAACGATTACTTTCTGATTTTTAGCAATTACTTTATGATTTTAGCATGTTTAAACATCACCTGAGATTTTCTTTTTGTTCAATTCATTTTATTAAGAAACCCTAATACTTCTGGGTTCGATTTTGAAGTTCGAGTCTGTTTGTGATGTTGTTTGCGTGTCTCTCATGAACCTCCTAGTCTTTCATGTATGTTCTATGTGCTTCCTGCTCTAATTTGTTGTTAGGGTTTCTGAATCTCTACTGTTCCTTTAACTACTTGCTTAGGGTTTCTCTGATTTTTTGTTCAACATGTGCTATTTATCGTTTAATAGGTCTGGTTATTCGTTTTATTGATTGTTTCATAATACTCTCTACTGGTTTTGTGTATTCTCCTTAGACCTGCAATACTTTCTTTAAAAACTGTGATTTTTTGTATTTTCCCTATAACTCTTTACTAATTTTGAATTACTTCCTTACTTGTATGATACTTTCCTTAGTTAGTATTGATTCCCTGTGATTTTCAATCTCATTCTTGATTCTTGTGACTAATTTCCAGAATTAAAGTTATGCTCTACCTTATTTATGTGCATGAATATGTTTCAGTCATTTAACATGTACTTTCCTTAATTATGTATTATGTACTTAGTATTTACTACATGTCACATGCTTTTACCACTCCTATTATGGTAAAATCAGTCTTATAATTGATTCTTTTCCTTGTTTGATACAACTTGTACCCGTTTGAACTATGACTCCCTAATTAAAGGGAGTCCGGGTCTTGATTGATTCTGATTGGGTATTTTTCCTATAACAATGTTAAATTAGTACTTCTTACCTTATTTACTAGTGTTTTCAAAAGCTATATATACCCAGGCCTCTTATTTTCCATACACACGAACAATACACTGTTCTGAACTCTCTCACACACATATACATTATCTCTTGTTATTCTTGATGTTCACTTGCTATTCTCAGTCGGCTGCAAGCCAAGACTGAGAAACTATACATTCTACTGCTCTCCACTCTACTGTTCTTCACTCTATTGCTCTTCACTCTGCACTTATTCTCCTTTAACTGGTATGTTTCAGTTTAACTTAAAGCTTCAAAACAACATGTTCCTTTTGGTATTACAGTTCCTTCTATTTCTACTATGCTTCTACTTATGGTTCTATTGTGTACCCTGTAATTAGCATGTCTACTTTTACTTTACTAGTATGATTGTTAAGTTGTCCTATCCTCCCTTAGATTCAGCCTGTTATCCCCCTAGCACACCCCTCAATCTGATTTTGTTAGTTTCTGGTCTAAACCTCTTTATAAAAACTGTTATGTGGTTGTTAAAGTTCTGTGATACCTTAGTATTTATCTGGTATTAACTTGTATGCAAGTCTGCTTCATGAGCAGCCTACTTGTCCCCAATCCCTTATTCCTTGTTCGTGATTGCCTCATTGTACTATGTGTGCTGATGTGGTTCTGAGTTGTTGATTGTCCTAATCCCTTTCTTCCAAACTGTTTTTACTGAGTAATACTCTTCTATTGTTCTTCAAAACTTATTTCAAACAAGTTATTTTCAAAAGTTGTTTTCCTACTTGATCTTTTCAAAACTATGAGCACTTCCACTATACTCTTAGACATTAGGTTCTGCCCCTCTTGTGTGAGCATTGCCTTGGGACCCTTGAGCTCCCTCTGAACTTTGACACACAAGAGCTGGCCTTTCCACACTGCACTTACTCCATCTTGGCTATGAAATCTGGGTGTGAGCACTGCCCGGGATCCTTTGAGATCCTTAGGGAACTCTGACACACCCGGATCATGTGAAAGGTTGTGAATAGAATGGCAATGAGGCATTCTGGAGATTCTGGGACTATTATGTAGGCTCCCTATAGCATAACTTCTTTTTCTTATTTCAATTATGTAATTTATACAAATGGCCTGTAATGAATAATTGTAAACAACTCTTTGGGGATGGATAGTGAAAAGGGAGGGGTAACTATGCATGCTATAATTATCAAAGGGGTAGAAACCATGCTACTAGGTTTACAATTCTTATTTACGCAATAGAAACCATGTTTAGGATCAACATGTGCAAAGCATATCATGCATTAGAAATCATGCTATTTAGGCTTTATGAACACTGTTTCAGCATCTTGTTTCAGTACTATCATTCATCACTTAGAAAAATTCTGTGATAGGGTAAATAATGTTAATAATTGGTATCTTCTGCAATCATGTTTCATATTGCCATGTAAAGTTAGATATCATGTTTAGGATAAACAACACTAAAATAAACTGTCACTCTTGCATCTTCTGAAATCATGCTTAATGTTGTAATTATTGTGCATTTAGAAATCCTGCTTAGGATTCTGTATATGCATCATTCTGCATCCCTACCTGTGCATTAGATACCATGTTTTAGGATTTCATTCATGCTCTCTTAACAACACCTAGTGTAACTACTGGTGCATGTAAAAGCAATAAAACAACTTCACTCGGTTTCTCTAAAACAACTGGAACTAATTCTGTGTTCTAAACAACCTAGAACAACATGTGTAGTTAATAATTTGCAACAATCCCTCTAACAATTCAGATAATTGGTATACACTATCCCCCACCTAGGCAAGTCTAAGGTAATCAGCCATAAAGAAATAAAAATCAGAACTGTCCTTTGTGATTAGTGTTCAACTGTTAGTATGTTTAAAACCAGTAGGCAAGCCTGATTAAGACTTCCTCTCTGAGTTATGCAATAAATTTGTCTTTGTTATTATCATTTAGATACCACGTTTTAGGATCTGAATCAAAAGACCTTAACTGTGTATGAGTCATGCTGCCTATTTGCATTGCCTATGGAGGTATACTTGTGCCTTTTCTCTGCTTTTCTGTGTTTCCCCCCTAATTGCAGTCCTATATGTTCTTATCTGTCTCCTTAGTATTTTTCCTTCAAACCTGAGGGTCTGCATAGAACATCCCTTATAGGATAGAAGTCCTAAATTCCTCCGGGACTGATAGGAAGGGACGGGTAACAACATGCAATAAAGGTCGATACCAACACTCGATTTAGCTACTTTCACCGGGTGGGAANGGGGGGGGGGGGGGGGGAGAAGGTAGAATATGGATATGATGACCGGTAGGCTAATACCACGTGTAGCCCCTATTTGAGGAGTGATTACCGGGTATTGTACTCATGTGATCCATATTATTATAAACCTAGGACACCCTTTATATGCTTAGATCGTATTCCTTTCAAAATCTAACCTTCTTTACTATTTTCAAACATTTGCATGCTTAATACTTAAATCCCCTCTTATTTGAGCATTTATTTATTTGTTTGTTAAGCCGTACAAATTCACAAAAGTTGTTTGGCCGGGAACCACACTTGTGGATCCTGAGGGGTGCCTAACACCTTCCCCTTAGGATAATTTCAAGCCCTTACCCTATCTCTGGTTAACAACATAGTTGTAAACGAACCCCTTTGGTGTCCTAACGCACCTTTAAAAAATTGTTAGGTAGCGACTCTCAAAACACAAACCCCTTTCCCAAAAGTAAAGAGTTGTCCCAACCGAATGTCATAAACCCGATCTCCGCGAGGAAAGAGGGGGCGCTAAGGGTCAATTTTTAGTTTTCCTAGTGGTTAATCTTTAGTTTTCCTTAAGTTCAGGAGTCTCGGCTGGAGAATAATGTCAGTTTCTAGTTTTCCTAAGTTTTTAATCTTTATTTTTCCCTAAGTTCAGGGGGCCCTCTTGGAAAATATGGTCAGTTTTAGTTTCCTTAAGTCGTTAATCTTTTATTTTCCTTAAGTTCAGGGGTCCCGCCTGGAAAATAGGGTCGGATTTTAGTTTCCTTAAATGTTAATATTTAGCATTCAAGGAGTTCAGGGGTCCCTCCTGGAGAATAGGGTCATGTTTTTATTAGAATCCAGTTGTTAGTCTTTAGTTTTCTTAAGTTCAAGGGTCCCGCCTTGAGAATCGTGTTAATCGTTAGTTTCCTTAAGTCTTAATCTCTAGTTTTTCTTGTGTTCAGGGGTCCCGCCTGAAGAATAGGGTCATTTTTTAGTTTAGTCAGACTTAGTTTATAGTTTTCCTCAAGCTCAATCTCAAACCTAGGAGATGCACTTCCTAGTTTGAGTCGTTTGAGTTCATCCCTAGGAGACACACTTCCTAGTTTGGGTCATTCAGGGGGTTTTGTGGTCAAGATTCATCAGAAGGTCAAACAATTCTTAGTTAGCCCGAACAGATAATCAGAATGAAGCATGACTGTGGCAGAAGAGGACACCTTTAGGAATAATGCCACAAATTAACCACCACTCTTTCAAACTAACAAGATTTCATTTGTTTGAAAAAGGGGCAAGAAAATTTATTTAATCTGCAAGGATCCTGCATAAGGAAAGTATTGTTCTGGGTCAAGGAATTTTGTTCTTTCTGTAGGGATCTTCCAGAAAGAGAGCATGACTCGTGTAAGTTCATTTTCAGTTCTCAAGACCCTCTTGGATAATGGGATTTAGTTTTCAAGTTTTCAGGACCCTCTTGGATAATGAGATTAGTTTTAAGTTCCTAGGACCCTCCTGGATAATGGGATTTGATTTAAGTTTTTAGGACCCACCTGGAAAATGGGATTCTAGTAATACTCACAAATGTTCCTAGTACAAACTGGGGCAGAAAATTTTCTTTGTTTTGTCTGTTTTGTTGTGATTGCAGGCACCCACCTGGAGAACAGAGAATTCAAGTTCAAGAAGCATCAGGAGCCCGCCTGGAGAACAGAGAATTCAAGTTCATGAAGCATCAGGAGCCCCCCTGAAGAACTGGGTGAATTCTCAATTTTCAAGTTCAATAAGCATCAGGTGCCCGCCTGAAGAACACGGTCAACTTTCAGTTTACAAGCTCAAGTTAGAAAGGCATCAGGAGAATCCCGCCTGAAGAACAGGATATACTTTCAGTTTATAACTTCAAGTCAGAGAGGCACCAGGAGCCCGCCTGAAGAACAGGGTCAACTTTCAGTTTTAAGTTCAAATCATAAATGCATCAGAAGAATCCCTCCTGAAGAACAAGGTCAATTTTCAGTTTACGAGTTCAAGTCAGAGAGGCATCAGGAGCCCGCCTGAAGAACAGGGTCAACTTTCAATTTTCAAGATCAAGAGGTATAAGGAGTTTGCCTGAAGAACAGGGTCAACTTTCAATTTTTAAGTTCAAGAGGCATCAGGAGCCCGCCTAAAGAACATTGTCAAGTTTCATTTTTAAGTTTAAGTCAGAAGCAGCAGGACCCCGCCTAAAGAATAGGGTCAACCTCCAGTCTTTTAAGTCAAATCAAAAGTAGCAAGAGCCACCTGAAGGACAAGGTTTGCAAGATCAAGTCTACTCCAAGTTCAAGTTTATTTAAGTGCAAGCAGCAGGGTGCCCGCCTGTAAGAATAGGGTCAACTTCCAGTTTTCTTCAAATTCAAGTCAGCAGGATGCCCACCTGAAGAACGAGGTAAATTTTAAGTTTCATGTTGAGGGATCAAGTGGAGATTCAAGACAAAGAAGTAGATTGGATCTTGTATTATTCTCTTATTTTTGGTGTAATTTTTGCTTTCAATTCATGATGCAATTGCAGAGACCGAGGACCGGAACCTCGACGGAACGGAACCTCACTCGACTCTATCCTCATCTTATCACACTTCATCACCTCATTCACTTCTGAACTACATGTGGCATGATTCCTTTATAGCCAAGGATATGTAGGCAGCTAAGATACTAGGACTCAGTCACATTCTCCTTTCTTTTAGTTTTTGGTCTCTCCAAATAAGGGTCGGGTGAAAAAAACTGTCTCGTCGTTCTTTGTCTGAAAACTTTTCGTGTTTCCAGTCAAAGAGGGGCAGTTGTAGACATGTAATTTTTGATATTCCCCGAGATTTTACACATTTTAGCGTTTAAATATTTAGTTTAGATCTAATATTTCTATTTTAACTAGTTTTGACTCTTTTACTTTATTTTATCACAAAAAAAAAATTACAAAAATAGTTTCATTAATGTTTGTAGTCATACTATTTTACTAGGATTTTTATTTTTTATATAATCTTGAAAAAATACCAAAATAGTTTCACAATATAATATTATTTATTTTAATTAATTAGAATTAGTTTTATATTTTACGTTATAAATTTTATATCATTTTTAGAAGGAAGAGTGAGTTTTTGGATTAGTTTATCCCATTTAATGAGAGAGGTCCATTTTTAATTTTTAGCCCAATTTTAAAGCCCAACAAGACCTAGCGCATACCCCTCACTTCCCTAAAAAAGAGAGACATAATCTCTAACCTATGACCCTCTCTTCTACACACCCTTTAGCAACCTAACACCCACAAAAAGCAGCCAAACTCCCTCCTCTCTGGTTTGTCGTCGCTAGCCACTTCAACCCGCCGGAAAGAGCCACACGACTTCAATCAGCCTCCCCACCCCGCTCTTCACCACCAAATCATCCACCAAAACTCACTGAAACCTTAACAGCAACACTCACCCTCTCGAAAACCCCTCTGTCAGCCACCCCTCTTAATTCTCCCATCTCTTTCACTAGGAAACAAAGAGAAATTAGCTGCCTAGCCCCTGTGTTCACTCTAAGAGCTCTGGGGAGCTTCCATCGGAATCCGGCGATTGTGAAAATGACGAACACCTTTCCTCACTTTTTCACTCAAGCCTCCTATATCTCTCTTTGCTAGGGTCGTTGCCGTTTTCATCTCCGGCAAGCTGGCTGGCGACCAGTGTTGAATCTGGATAGAGTTTGGGAAACAAAAATTAAGGCTTAGTCTTGGTGTTTCGATCTCTCTCTTTCTGACTTATCACTTTAGCTCTTTGATATAATTTTAAAAAAAAAAGAAATAATTCAATACTTTCCAGTTTCTTTTTACTAAGTCCAAAAAATACACAAATATCTTTAGTCTCTTATTTGATTTGGGAATGGATCTCGTGTGAAATTTAGAGTTGAGTCCGAGTTAAATACCGATGAACTGAGTCGCGGCGGCACATAGGACCATGGATAAACTATCTATTTTTGGGGTCTTTCTTCTTCATTGAGTACACACGGTAGTCCGTTCGAGGTTTCCGAGTTCTGGGTTCTCTCACGGACTGATTCGTGGTTCCTGTCCGATAGTTATTGATGTTTGTTGCTATGTCGGGTTCCCGTCGACGGATTCTTTCCTTGCTTGATTGAGTGTAAAGTTGTTTAAAGAAAATTCTGCTATTGAAAAGCTACTTAAAGGTCCATTTCTATCTTTAATATTTTACCTGTTGATTTTTGTCACATATGTGTTTGAATGGTTGATTCGTATGGTTTTTATGATTATTTGTGATATCTTTTGATCCTTTGATGAAATTTGCTTGAGTTTGGTAGCTGGATTCGCTAATGACGTGAAAGTGACAATAAGAATATTTTTCTTTGTTGTGTGCGTACTTTAAAGTAGGCTAGCTGGTATTGTTTTTTATGTTACTGATTCAACCAAATGCGATTTAGCTTTAATGAAGGAAGGGGTTCCAACTTATTTTGGATTGATTTCATTGTTTGGGTTGTTGTGTAAAACTAAAAGAAATTTAGGTTCAAGATAATTATATTGTTCTTCTATTCTTGTTTTAGTTACTTTTTCGGGTATGAGCATGCCTAGGCTGACCACACTTAGGTAGGCAAACCTTAGGATTTTATTTGAATTTTCGAGGTAAGAGGTCGTTCCCTTTTAGTTTACTATGGTTTCATAGGGGAATGACATGAAGAGTTTGTATATATTTTTATCCGGGGTATGCCCCGTAGTATCATGTATTTGGAGGTCGTGACGAACCTCGTGAAAAAGTATAGTATATATTAGTATTTAGAATTTTACTTTTCTTTTCTTTTTCTATTTTCTTTTATTAAGTGGGGACGACCTCAAGCCTCTTGTGTGCTTATTTTTCTTCATGTGTTCTTTTGCTTCAGTTCGAGTGTTTTTAAAAGCCAACTTGATCATGTACGCAACCGTACTAGTTACGGGATCCGGGGAATGCCTAACACCTTCTCCCCGAGTCAAATGAACCCCCTTACCTAGAACTCTGGTGCAGACTTAGTTTTGGAGTCCAAAGTGTTTTAAAAGGAAAAATTATTTCTAAAAATGGTAACTTGACACACCGAAACCAAATGTCAGGTGGCAACTATGAGTTAATCCTTTTGAACACAATTTTTTGTCACTTCTAATTGGAAAATCCTTTCGAGCCTTGCAAAACCTTTTTTATTATTATTTTAAAGAGGGTTTAGTGAGGTTGTAAAAAAAGGGGTGTGACAATAACCTCGAATAGAGGTGTTACTTGGACGAGATCAAACAGTCTTATTTGTTCCGAATATTTTTGGATGTTATAGCGAAGTGTTGTTATAGAGAACATATATTATAACATAACATAAAAATAGTTCAGAAAAAGTTTAGCTTTTATAGAGAAATGTTGTTATATAGGAATACTGTTATAGAGCGGTCTGACTATATTATTATATTAAGATTGAAAATATTTAACTATTACTTGGTTGCCAACACATTGTTCACACAAAAATACGCAACGTCCAAATTAAGCTGGCCGGCATTTCATCTCAACTTGTAACTCTCACTAATTCTGACAAACTTATTTAAATAATTATGTAACTGAGGCTTGGAATACGAGGGAAAAAACAAAAGACAAATAAAAGAAAACTTGTTGCACTATCGGAAACAGTAAACTACTTATAAAATTTTACGTGGATAAGAACAATGCTGTATTTCGGTGCATCCGTTTTCTCAATCTCAATGGATTATTAGTATTAAAATGCTACTCTTTCCATCCAATTTTATATGGCATCATTACTATGTAAAAAGTTAAATAATATTTTCATATATATATTGAGAAGATTAAGAAATTGATGTCCGAATTAAGATTCAAAATTGAAATGTATGACACTTGTACTTTGATCTTTTTGAAACAAAAATGTTATTCTTGTATAGGAATAGCCAAACATTAAACAACATTAGATGGATATGTATAGGATACTGCTGCAACTCTTACCTGTTTTCTTTAACAAACTGTCATCTTCATGTGTGTTGCCGAATTTCCAAAGAATCAGGGCCTTGTCCAAAAGGACCAAGCCGGCATTCTTTGTTACTGTACAAACAAGCAAGCACAACTCGGCTATAGGTCACAAGTTCGAATCGTAAAATCTGTTAGGTTACCTATATCATACATTTTGGTGTGTGGTTCTTCCTTTCTCAAACTTTACATGAACGCGAGATGCTTTAAGCACCATACTGCCTTTTTAAAAAAAATTCTTTTTATTCTTTTTCAAAAGGGAAGTTGCAGATACTTTACTACTCAAGGTTGGAGGCAAAAAAATTTGACTTGTTTAAAGTAAAATCATTTTTTAGAAAAAAAAAAATTGGCAAACACGAATATCACAAATGCTTAAGTTAATTAATTTAAGGCATAAGAGCTAGTAAATATAGTATCCTATTCTCGAGGTAGGCCATTTGTCCCTTTCCTTTTAAGTGACCATATAGAAAAGCTCCATGTTCTTCAAACATCATTTGAAAACCATTACTACATCTAATGTTCTTTCCTTTTCTGGTCCTCCCTTTAGTTTGGACATATACTCGAACACTATGGAGTACTTGTTTTCTTATACGAGGAAAGTGTAGTTAATTTTAATGTGACATATTGTCGAGAGATTTGACTATTATTTTCTTATATGATTTTGGACAGTTTTCATTCCGTGAGTTAACTTTTAATGTTGAGTTAAATTCGAAATAACTATTCTTGATATGCCATTTCATGTATTTTAAACAAACAAAATAATTATAATGTGTTTCTAGAGACCTTCGGCTTAAGAAGTCGATTAACAATTAAACTAATATGATGAAAGAACTTTCTAGAGAGTTTAATGTGTTTACCTCAAAATATGATAACAATTGAATTTGTAAGTGATCTTAAGGATATGAGGATTAACTTGATATAAAGTGATAAATAAGTTGCAATTAAAATAAATAATGATAAAGTAAATTCAAATTACACGAATTGGACAATTTAATCTTGGAAGGTTAACCACCCTCGAGTCGGATGCACTTCGATTGGTATCAAGATATAGAAGAACAAGAGCTTAAAGAGAAAAATAATAATGTATTACTTTGGAATGCGTGTTACAATATGTTCTATGAATTATCAGACCCAATTTATATAGTAGAGGAGTTCTACTTTAAGTACAATTCAATAAAAGGTAAAAAATTCTCTTGATTTACTGAATGTCGGTTCCTTATTGATACTTGTTGAGATTCCGCTGTAATATCCGACTGGTCGTTGATATTTTGGTCTTCTGTGGGCTATGCTAACAATGCTCCTTCGAGCTCGTTCCTGGCTAGGATTGATTACGGGATCACGGTCTCGATATTCTCGAGTGCAGGCGTTCTGACCTCGGATGCTAATTCGATGGGGCCTGAGATCAATCTTCAGTCCTTTATTATCATGTTCCGAATTTGACTAATTGTATTATAGGTGAGCTCGATTTTGATCGTATACACGATGACATGCAGATATATATTATTTGGAAAGTAGCACAGTGAACGTCACAGGAGTTGGACAGGAGCGCACACATATAGCTTCTAGTCCACTATACCAATAATTGTTCCTTTCCTAGAGAATAATATATTACAGTTGAGCTAAGGTAGAATTCCACGAGTTGCGGATCTGGAAATGGATATTGGCAGTGACTTGATAACAAACCAGCATGTGGAGTTCTGATTGTATATGAAAAAAGCAGTAGTAGTATCATACTGGCTAAAGCTTCGGGCAGCACTTTTTCCTGGCTAAAGGAATTTCAGAGAAGGTAGAGCTCTGCCCAAAGTTTTGGGAATTTTTTTTTCGGCTAAGCAGAGAAATTATTATTTATGCAGGAAATTAAAAAGTGTCAGTACAGCATGGGACTGTTGTCACGATCCCAATTTCCCATCTTAGAACATCGTGATGGTACCTAGTCTATAAAATTAGGTAAATCTAACATTTGCTAATTAGATAATAGATTTTTAAGCAAATAACTAATAAGCATGAAACAGAAATTTTTATAAAAATCCAACAATCTCAACATGATACAATATCCCAAAATCGATAATATAAGTCATAAGTTTTTCGAAGAGTCACTAGAGGTAACACTACATCATTGTCCCAGAGTAATGGGAAACAATGGAAGTAAAATTCAATAGAAGGTGACATCGAAGCCTGCAAACGTCAACAGGTATACCTTGAAGTCTCCAGTCGTGCAGACATAAGTCCCAAACCAACTCAATCATGAGTACCTGAATTTATACAAAAATATGCAGAAGTGTAGCATGAGTACACCACAACGGTACCCAGTAAGTATCAAGCCTAACCTCGATAGAGTAGTGATGAGGCCAGGTCAAGACACCTACCAAACTTGTAAACTTGTGCAGGATATAACATAAAGCTAACAATGGAAAGAACGTCAATGTAAGACCATGCGGAAGGATCACAAATTTACAATCAACAGTGAAAATAATTGAAGCACGAATCGAGTAATAAAGAACCATGTGACAACTCGATCAATCAACTTGTTCCAAATGCCCAATTTACAACAAAATTATCCGAGGTACCACTCCTCATAATCTCATATTATAAGTCACAACTTCAAATCTTACAAATATGACATCTCGTGCCTACATTTTTTTTTCCAAGTTACTTTCACACGGCAAAGTCCGTGCAATCATGTACGTCGTATCCGTGTCAATTGCTAGTCAAAATGTTCGAGAGATTTATTTATATACGATAAAGCATAATAAAAATCTTGAAATAAAGTAGGGAATCAAACAAGAAAATTAGTTTATTTTAGAAATCATTTGGGTAAAGAAATTAGCATTTTCAAATAAAACGACATTGGATAAGTTACCGAATTAAATATAAAATTTGTTGACATAAAACATTATAACGACTTTTAGGTAAGGTAAAAATATTAGATGGGGTAAGGAGTTAAATTTGATAAATCAACTAAAGTAAAATATGACAACTATTAAATATAGTAAATTACCGAATGGAACGACGAGTTCCAACTTAAGCGTCACGTAAGTTAAGCATGTTGAAAATTCTTTTACTTAAAACTGTTAACTAACAACTCAACATAGTATGAGGTAAACACTCAGCGTAGTAAATTCATTTTGAAAATCAATTCACTAAAATAGTAATAATAGGAAAGGGAAATAGGAAATGACAGCAAAACAGTAAACTAATGAAAACAACTCAATCCTTGAATTTAGTAAGTCCAGAAATCAGTCCTCCGAATCTCATATGGTAAATACTGACAGCTAACACAATACAACGATGAATACAACACACACAATTCTTTGCGGCGCGCAACCCGATCCCACCGTACAAACACAATCCTCCCTTATTTCACCATATCAATATCAAGAATTACATTTAAAATTCATTGCAGCGTGCAACCCGATCCCACCGTATCAATATCAAATTCTCCCATATTTCATCCGTTGCAGCGTGCTACCAAATCCCACCGTATCAATATCAAATCCTCCCTTATTTCACCTGTTGCGGCTCGCAACCCAATCCACAAGCAATTTAAATTAACAACAACAATCCACTTACTCAATTTACAAGAATCTCTACAATCAAAGGGTATGAGTGCAAGGCAAGAAAGAAACTACGTAAAAATCAAGAAATGCAACAAATATTATGAAAATAACAGGGAAATTAAAGCATGGGACAACTAAGGTATGCAAGTAAAAAAATTAAGGCAAGCAGCAAATAAGTACGGAGTCGTAGAAGGAACACAAAATTTGACATTTTCACAACAAATAGCTCATGGCTCAACTACGATGTGTACAAGAATTCCAACAATAATAAAATAAATGGGAATGCTCAACGAGGAAAGGTATCTCGACAATTAAGAGGTAACAAGACAATAAGAAAGGAAATAACTTCAACTAAAGCATAAAATGCCAAATAACAAGTAAAATGTAGAATAAGTACTAAAAACATCAAATGGAGCATGTAAGAGTAGATTAACAATGAGAGATATAACATGTCATGACAATTCAATTAAAGGAATAGAAAGAGCATATATAACCTAAATCGGTCAAATACCACATATAGACCGTGTACCTACTCGTCACCTTGTGTACACGACTTTCACATAACACAAATAGCACAATCAACCCAAATTCTAAGGGGTGGTTTCCCCAACACAAGGTTAGACAAGATACTTATCTCAAAGAAGCTAAATCGATACTCTAAAATGACCTTTTCATGTGAAACAACCTCTAAACGGCTTAAATCTTGCCAAAATAACTTCATATCATAAATAAAAACCATAGGAAACAATTTCGAATAATAAAGTTTCGATCTTTAAAGAAAACTAAAATGTCAACTCAAAAAGTCACACCTCGGGCCCGCATCTCGTAACCCGACAAAAATTCACAAAATCCGAACACTCATTCTGATACCAGTCCAACCATACCAAAATTATTAAATTCCGACTACAAATCGGCCTTGAAATCCTCATTTTATATTTTTGAAAGTTTTTATAAAAAATCTAATTTTCTCCCATTCAATTCACTAATTTGATGTTAAAAACAAAGACAGAATTATAAAATATAATCAAATCCGGGTGAAGAATACTTACCCCAGACCAACACGTGAAAGTCTCCTCCAAAATCGCCAAAATTCGAGCTCTCTAACTCAAAAAATGATAAATATCAAAAACCCTCGAAATAGAGTGCTTATATTTTACCCAGGGAAATATATATCGCAATCGCGGAACATGCATCGTGATCGCGGAACATACATCGCGATCGTGAAGAACAAAGCCTTCGACTGCCAAAAACATGCTTCGCGAACGCGTGAGCACAGCCGCGAGCAAACTTCGCGAACGCGTTCTCGACCTCGCGAACGCGAAGAGAAATTGCCTAGTGACCCTCCGAAATTCCTTGTACGCGATAGCGTATACCACATCGCAAACGCGAAGACAGCAAATCCTCAAAGCCTAGCGAACACGCTCGTCTCTTCGCGACCGCATAAAATAGAAGTGCCAGATTCCACAGGACACTACGTGAACGCAAATTCATCATCGCGATCACATTGAAGAACACCAGGTAACAGAAATCAGCAGTCCAAAAATAGAATGGAATGGCCCGTAGCCCATCCGAAACACACTTGAAGCCCCCCGGATCACGTCGAAACATACCAACACGTCCTAAAACATAACGCGGACCTGCTGGAGGCCTCAAATCACATCAAACAATATTAAAACTACGAATCACGCCTCAAATCGAACATAATGAACTTTCAACTTCTACAACTCGCGTTGAATCATATGAAATTATGCCGTAAATTTTGCATGCAGGTTTCAAATGACACAACGGAGCTAGACCAACTCCAGAATTGAAATCTGAATCCGATATCAACAAAGTCAAGTCCCGGTCAAATCTCTCAACTTTCCAAACCTTCAACTTTTCAATTTTCACCAAAATGCATCAAATCAACCTACTGACCTCCTAATTCAAATACATACATACGCCTAAATCCAAACTCATCATACAAAGCTATTGGAATCATCAAAACACTATTCCGGAGTCATCTGCACCAAAGCCAAACTCCGGTCAACTCTTTCAACTTAAAACTCCCTAGTGAGTCAAGAAACTGCACGCTCAGCATTTGTCCGTGAGTCAAGACATTTTTTCCGATCCACTCATTCGTTGGATATAATTTGAGAGGTCTTTGCCTCATTTTTTAAACACTAAAATTTATAAAAAGATCCCCTTCTTTGCATTATATTTCCAAAACAAACATAAATATCATGTGTAAGTTGCTCTGTCATTTGAGTTTGTTAAAATTATGTAAATTAAAGTGTCACTTTTACAATAATTTTTTATTCTTGGAGGAATTAATCCGTATACCTTGGACAGCAGTGAAGGAATTAAATTCCTTAAGGATACACAAGAAACTTGTGTGACTCGAAATAATTATTTTTCTGTTTTTGTTTTTTCTAACCTTCAATTTTCTGATTTTCTGTTTATGAACGCAGTTTTACTAGTAATCTTGTGTTTTCAGCTTGTTGATTCTAATTTATCCGAGTAGTTATCAATACATTTTATCTTTTAAGTGATCTAATAATATCTATATAATAATTATTATCTTTTAAATTATCTAACAATATAAAATTTTCGTTTACGCTGTAGTTATTATATAAGTATAAAACCTCATCATACATTAGCAGGAAGAATAAACTCTTTACCAAATTTAAGAGTGACTGTTGCAGGGGCCTTTTTATTTATGGAAATAAAGAGGGAAAAGTAAATCGTACGCTTCATAGGGATTGAGTATTCCTTAAGTAACAGTAGTATCAGCTTGTAGTGATAAAAATCCAATGGAGCTTCAGTTTCAATACATGTTTGTATGATCTGAGGAACAATTATAGGAAGAAGACTGCTTTGTGCTGTGCAACTGTCATATTCTTTGACGGATATATAGCTTTATCTTACTTATTATGTAACTCATCGAGTAGCTATATATAACGACCCGGTCGGTCGTTTTAAGAATTTGTGTCTCGAGCTCCTATTTATCGTTTCTCCCATGTCTAATTATGTTATTGGAACTTGTCGGAGCATTGAGTGATGAAATCCGGGGTGATTTTGGACACATAGTCCATAAATATGGAATTTAGCTTTAGATATCTGGTCGTAGCTAGAGCTGTGTGAAGACGGATCCGGAATGGAATTTCGTCGACTCCGTTAGCTCCGGGTGATTTCGGGATTAGGAGCGTGCTCGGAATGTGTTTTCGAGGTCGGTTGTGGATTTAGGCTTGAATGGCGAAAATTGGAATTTCGGCCGATAGGTGAGATTTTGATATCGGAATCGGAATGGATTTCCGAAAGCGACAGCAGGTCCGTAACGTCGTTTATGACCTGTGTGCAAAATTTGAGATCATTCGGATGAGTTTAGACGTGTTTCGACGTCGGATGTGAATTCTAGAAATTTACTAAGTTCTTAGGCTTGAACCTATGCATAAATGATGATTTTGATGTTATGAAATATATTTTTAAGGTGACCAAGTTTGAACAAGGTACTAGGGTCAGTTGGTAGGTTTGGTTGAGGTCCCGGGGGCCTCGGGGTTGTTTCGGATGCCCAACGGGTGCGTTTTGTGAAAATGAGAACAGTTGAACCATTCTGGTTCTGGTGTCTCGCACCTGCGATGGTATTTCCGCAGGTGCGAAGGGGGAGCCGCAGGTGCGACCCCAGGCCATTAAAAGAATTTCCGCACCTGCGATGGTATTTCCGCAGGTGCGGGCACGCAGGTGCGAAAGGGGTGCCACAGGTGCGGCCCAAGGCCACTTAATGAATTTCCGCACTTGCGATTGGGTTTTCGCATGTGCGATCCCAGTGTCGCAGGTGCCAAATGTCTTGGCACTTTATACCAAAAATCCGAGGGTTTGAATTTCATAATTCCATAATCGATTGTGAGCTCGGAACTTGGCGATTTTCAGTGAGAGTTGAAGAGGAGGATCATAGGAACGTTTTCTAATATTAATCCCTTTATATATCATTAATCTCTATCATTTTCCTCAATCTAATCAAGGAAATTGGATGAAAAACCATGGAAATGGGATGAAATCTTCCCAAGTAGAAATCTGAGGATTTAGGAAGATTTAGACGTCGTATTCTGTTGATTCTTGTTCGAGTGGGTTCATGAGCGAATGGGTGTTCGGGAAATATAAATTTTACCCGATTTCGAGACGTGGGCCTGGGGGACTTTTTGGGCGAATTTCCTAATTTCGCGTATTAGCTTATAAATAATTAGCTAATTTGTTCCCTTGAAGTGATATTTACACAATGCAATCGATTTGAATAGATTTGGGCCACCCGGAGTCAGATACTCGTGGCAAAGGCTTGGTATTGAGTTGATTAGCGCAGTCCAGTTAAGTGGCTTGCCTAATTCTATGTTAGGGACTTTCCCTTAGGCATTTTTATACTGATTTTGTTATGTGGACACCGTGTACGCGAGGTGACGAGTGTGTACACGGGTCATTATTGCTAAAATCATACTTTTACTCCCATGAAATCGCTCATTTTCATTCATATATTACTGTTTCCTATCTTAATTGAGTAGATAGCCTAGGAGTGAGCATGCCTACCTGTTCTGACTTGATTTTCCTCTTATTCGTTACTAGTCACATCATGCTTAGGTAGTTTTACTTTATCCTTATCTGTTGTTTTTCCTGGATTGTTTACTTAAGCCATAATTGACATACTTCTACCTTGCATATTTGAATTGGGACTACAGACCGAGATCCGGGAGCTTTCCCTATGTACTGCATTTTATATTTAAATTGGGACTATGGATCGAGATCCGGGATCTTTCCCCATGTACTGAAATGCATATTTAAATTGGGACTACGGACAGAGATCTGGGAGCTTTCCCCCTGTACTGCATAGCATATTTAAATTGGGACTACGTACTGAGATTCGGGATCTTTCCTCGTGTACTGCATTGCACATTTACTGTTGAGATATATGTTGTGCTGAGCCGAGGGCTCTCTTCATGTTATTAAATCTTCTGTTTTTGTTGATCCTGTTTATCATTGCTTAGCTATTTTTCACTATTCTAAATTGTATATTGACTTGTTTTACAAACTCAGTAGGGCCTCAACCTGACCTCGTCACTACTTGACTGGGGTTAAGCTTGGCACTTACGGAGTACTGAATGTGGAGTACTCACGCCCTTTCCTGCGCATGTTTTTCCCATGTGCAGATCCAGGTACTAGCACCCAGTATCGTGGCTAGGAGTCGTCTAGCAGCAGCCAGGAGACCGCGAGGTAATTCTGCCGCGTCCGCAGAATCCCACGAGTCCCCTTCTACTCTAGTATAGGCATAGAAGACTTGTATATTTTTCCACTGTTTCATTATATAGAGCTACATTTAGCACAGAATTTGTGACTATGGTGACATTTCGGGTTTTGGGAAGTAAATGTATATGCTGAGCAGCTACGTTATGTCTATTTGAGTTCTTTATTTTTTGGCTTTGTTTTATTGATTTTGTCATGTTCCGCACTCACCTAGTCATGCCGTCACGATACCTTTCGGAGGGTAAATTGGGTCGTGACAAGTTGGTATCAGATCTTCTAGGTTCATAGGAGTCACAAGTCACAAGCCGGTTTATTAAAGTCTCGCGGATCGGTGCGGAGACGTCCGTACCTATCTTCGAGAGGCTATGTAACTGTTAAGAACAATCAAATCCTTTGGAATTCCTTATCGTGCTAGTGGTTGTCATCAAATTCTTAAACTCTATTCTATTCTTGCTTGCAGATGGTTCGTACCCGTTCCGAACGTACTGATGACCAGGCACCCGAGCGCCCAGTTAGAGCCACCAGAGGCAGGGTTCGAGCACGCCGTGTAGCCCGAGCACCGGCTAGAGCAGAGGTAGAGGAGCCCCTGGCAGCTACAGTTGGAGGGGCACAGGAGGTCCCTACTGTTACTCTAGACCTCCAGGAGACATTAGCCCAGTTCTTGAGTGCGTTCAGTACTCTGTCTCAGGCGGGTTTACTCCTGATAGCTCCAGCTACATCCCATGCCGGATGAGGGACATAGACTCCCGCGGCCCGTACTCTTGAGCAGAGGGTTGATATTGGGCAGGTTCTAGGGTATATTCCTATGCCCCCAGCAGCTCCAGCTCAGCATGAGACTAGGATAGCTGTTCCTGAAGCAGAGTAGCTCCGACTTAAGAGGTACAAGAATTACCACCCCCTGAGTTCAGCGGACTAGCTTCGGATGACGCCCTGGGTTTTCTTGAGGGGTGTCATCGCATTCTCCGCACTATGGGTATTGTGGAGACGAGTGAGGTTTCTTTCACTGCTTTCCAGCTGAGGGGAGCAGCTTATCGGTGGTGGCATGCTTTTGAGCTTAGTAGCCCGGACGAGGCAGCTTCACTTACTTGGGCTAAGTTTTCCGAGATGTTCTTACTTGAGTTTGTCCCTCAGAGCTTCAGGGATGCTTGGCGTGCGGATTTTGAGCAGCTACGCCAAGGTGCCATGACTGTGTCAGAGTATGCAGTCTAATTTAGCGATTTGGCTCGCCATGCACTAGCTTTGGTTGTCACTGTTAGAGAGAGGGTTCGACGCTTTATTGAGGGACTCCACCGCAGTATTCGGACCAGCATGGACAAAGAGATGGAGACCGATATTACTTACCAGCAGGCCGTGAGTATTGCCCGGAGGATTGAGACTATGTTAGCCCGGGACAGGGAGGAGAGAGAGGCCAAGAGGTCTCGAGAGACTGGTCATTTTTCGGGAGCCCGTGCACCAGCAGCACGCTATGGTAGGGTTTTTGTGAGTCGCCTTGTTCATTCAGATCTCCCAGCAGCCAACGGTATTGCAGCTCTTCCTAGACCTCAGGAGCCTTATTATGCACCACCAGTATCTCAGGTGCCTCCTGCTCGAGGTGCTATCACTGGCCAGCCCAGTAGGCTAGTTCAGAGTCAGCAACAGCCGCCACTTCCTCCGAGGGGTTGCTTTGAGTGTGGAGACCCTCATCATATAATCAGAGATTTCCCCATAGCGAGGAGGGGCGAACCGCCTCAATTTTATCAGGGTGCACCCCATCAGATTTATCAGGCTCCACGTCTTCCACCAGGTCCTCCAGCTATTCTTCCAGCCCCAGCTGCTACTCCACCACCTCAGGCAGCTCGAGGTGGAGGTCGAGGTCGCTCTAGAGGATGAGAACAGGCCAGGTACTATGCTCTTCCGGCCCGGTCCGAGGCCATTGCTTCAGATTCAGTCATTACATGTATTGTTCCCGTTTGTCATAGGGATGCATCAGTATTATTTGACCCAGGCTCTACATATTCATATGTGTCTTCCTATTTTTCTTCACATCTGAGGATAGCCTGGGACTCCTTGAGTTCCCCTGCTTATGTTTCTACTCCGGTGGGAGATTCTCTTGTTGTGGACCTCGTATATCGGTCATGTTTGATTACTATCAGTGGTTTTGAGACCAGAGCTGATTTGCTGCTACTCAGTATGGTAGATTTTGATGTTATATTGGGTATGGACTGGCTGTCTCCCTATTATGCTATTCTTGATTGTCACGCCAAGACCGTGACACTGGCTATGCTAGGATTTCCGAGGTTAGAGTGGAGAGGTTCCTTGGAGTATGCTCCCCGCCGAGTCATTTCTTTTCTTAAGGCTCAGCAGATGGTTGAAAAGGGGTGTGATGCATATTTGGCTTATGTGAGAGAAATTAGTGCTGAGACCCCTACAGTTGAGTCAGTTCCAGTTGTCAGAGACTATTCCGATGTATTTCGAGCTGATCTTCCGGGTATGCCACCCGATAGAGACATTGATTTCGGCATTGACTTGTTGCCGGGCACTCAGCCTATTTCCATTCCTCCTTATCGCATGGCTCCTCCTGAGTTGAAGGAGTTGAAGGAGCAGTTACATAAGTTTCTTGAGAAGGGATTCATCAGGCCCAGTGTATCACCTTGGGGCGCTCCTGTATTATTTGTGAAGAAAAAGGATGGCTCGATGCGTATGTGTATTGACTACCATCAGCTGAATAAGGTGACCGTGAAGAACAGGTACCCATTGCCTCGCATTGATGATTTATTTGACCAGTTACAAGGTGCTAGGGTGTTCTCCAAGATTTATCTACGTTTTGGTTATCATCAGTTGAAGATTTGGGGACCGGAGATCCTGAAGACTGCCTTCAGGACCAGATATGGCCACTATGAGTTCCTTGTTATGTCATTCGGGCTGACCAATACCCCAGCAGCCTTCATGCACCTGATGCACAGCATATTTTGGCCGTATCATGATACTTTCGTCATTGTGGTCATTGATGACATTCTGGTATATTCTAGGTCCCAGGAGGACCATGAGCAGCACTTGAGGACCGTGCTTCAGACATTGAGGGAGAAGAAGTTGTATGCCAAGTTTCTAAGTGTGAATTTTGGCTTGATTCTGTGGCATTCCTAGGCCACGTGGTGTTTTCGAATGGGATCAAGGTAGATCTGAAGAAGGTGGAGGCGGTTCAGAGTTGGCCCAGACCGTCCTCAGCTACTGAGATCTGCAGTTTCCTCGGTTTGGCTGGGTATTATCGCTGTTTTGTGGAGGGATTTTCATCCATTTCAGCGCCTATGACCAGACTGACCCAGAAGGGTGCATCTTTTATATGGACTGAGGAGTGTGAGGAGAGCTTTCAGAAGCTCAAGACAGTCCTAACTACAGCTCTTGTGTTGGTTTTGCCTACCGGTTCCGGATCCTATATAGTTTATTGTGATGTTTCGATGATTGGCTTGGGAGCGGTGTTGATGCAGGACGGTAGGGTGATTGCCTACGTGTTCAGATAGTTGAAGGTCCATGAGAAAAAATACCATGTTCATGATCTCAAGTTGGAAGCGATTGTTCACGCCCTGGAGATATGGCGTCATTATTTATATGGTGTTCCCTATGAGATATTCACAGATCACCGGAGTTTGCAGCACATATTCAGGCAGAATGATCTAAATTTGCGCCAGCATAGGTGGTTGGAGTTGCTAAAGGACTATGACATCACTATATTATACCACCCGGGGAAGGCCAATATGGTGGCCGACGCCTTGAGTCGTCGGGCGGAGAGTTAGGGAAGTTTGACATACCTTTATGCAGCTGAGAGGCCTCTAGCCTTAGATGTTCATTCCTTAGCCAGTCAGTTCGTGAGATTGGATCTTTCTGAGCCTTCCCGGGTATTAGCTTGTGTGGTTGCTCGTTCTTCCCTTCATGACCGTATCAGAGAGCGCCTGTATGATGATCCCCACCTTTTGGTTCTTCAGGATAGAGTCCGACGAGGTGATGCCCGAGATGTGACCATAGGAGATGACGGGGTGATGAGGATTCAGGGCCACATCTGTGTGCCCAACGTGGATGGGCTTCGGGAGTTGATTCTTGAGGAGGACCATAGTTCGCGGTATTCCATCCATCCGGGTACCACGAAGATGTACCAGGATCTGAGACAACACTATTGGTGGCGAAGAATGAAGAAGGATATAGTGGAGTTTGTAACCAAGTGTCTCAACTATCAGTAAGTCAAATGTGAGCATCAGAGACCGGGAGGGTTACTTCAGAGTGGAAGTGGGTGCGGATCACCATGGACTTTATGGTTGGACTTCCTCAGACTTTGAGGAAGCATGATGCTATATGGGTGATTGTGGATCGGTTGACCAAATCAGCCCATTTCCTTCCAGTACTGACTATATATTCATCGGAGAGGTTGGCTGAGATTTATATCAGAGAGATTGTTCGCCTCCACGGTATTCCAGTATCTATCATTTCAGACAGAGGTACTCAGTTCACTGCACGGTTCTGGAGAGCCGTTCATCAGGAGTTAGGCACCAGGATAGAGTTGAGCATAGCTTTTCACCCTCAGACAGACGGGCAGTCCGAACACACGATTCAGATTCTCGAGGATATGCTCTGTGCCTGTGTGATAGATTTTGGAGGGTCATGGGATCGATAATTTCCTCTTGCAGAGTTTTCTTATAACAACAACTACCAGTCCAGCATTCAGATGGCGCCATATGAGGCTTTGTATGGTAGGCGGTGCAGGTCTCCTGTGGGATGGTTTGAGCAGGGCGAGGCCCGATTGTTGGGTACAAACTTAGTTCAGGATGCCCTGGGCAAGGTGAAGGTGATTTAGGAGAGACTTCACACAGCTCAGTTCAGGCAAAAGAGCTATGCGGACCGGAAGTTTCGTGACTTGGAATTTATGACTGGTGATCTGGTTTTACCTCGGGTATCGTGTATGAAGAGCGTCATGAGGTTCGGGAAGAAAGGCAAGCTGAGTCCGAGATTTATTGGACCTTTTGAGGTGTTGCGACGTGTTGGGGAGGTTGCTTATGAGCTAGCACTGCCTCCCAACCTAGCAGGGGTTCATCCGGTGTTCCACGTCTCCATGCCCCGGAAGTATCACGGTGACCCGACTCATGTCTTGGATTTCAGCTCAGTCCAATTGGACAAATATCTATCATATGTTGAGGAGCCTGTGTCTATATTAGACAGGCAGATCAGGAAGCTCAGGTCAAAGGATATTGCGACAGTAAAAGTTCAGTGGAGGGGTCATCCAGTCAAGGAGGCGACTTGGGAGACCGAGCAGGATATGCGGAGTCAGTACCCTCATCATTTCCCAGCTCCAGGTATGTTTCTATGCTCGTTCGACGACGAACGATTTCCTTAAGAGGGGGAGGATGTAAGGAACCGGTCGGTCATTTTAAGAATTTGCGTCCCGATCCCCTATTTACCGCTTCTCCCATGTCTAATTATGTTATTGGAACTTGTCGGAGCATTGAGTGATGAAATCGGGGGTGATTTTGGACACATGGTTCATAAATGTGGAATTTAGCTTTAGAAATATGGCCGTAGCTAGAGCTGTGTGAAGACGGATCCAGGATGGAATTCCGTCGACTCCGTTAGATCCATTGGTAATTTCGGGGTTAGGAGCGTGCTCAGAATGTGTTTTCGAGGTCGGTTGTGGATTTAGGCTTGAATTGACGATAGTTGGAATTTCGGCGATTTCGGCCGATAGGTGAGATTTTGATATCGGACTCGGAATGGATTTACGAAAGCGACAACAGGTCTGTAACGTTGTTTATGACCTGTGTGCAAAATTTGAGGTCATTCGGATGAGTTTAGACGTGTTTCGGCATCAGATGTGAATTCTAGAAATTTCCTAAGTTCTTAGGCTTGAACCTATGCATAATTGATGATTTTGATGTTATGAAATGTGTTTTTAAGGCTCGACCAAGTTTGAACAAGGTACTAGGGTGAGTTGGTAGGTTTGGTTGAGGTCCTGAGGGCCTCGGGGTTGTTTCGGATGCCCAACGGGTGAGTTTTGTGAAAATGAGAATTAGCTGAACCATTCTGGTTCTGGTGTCTTGCACCTGCGATGGTATTTCCGCAGGTGCAGACACACAGGTGCGAAGGGGAGCCGCAGGTGCGACCCCAGGCCATTAAAGGAATTTTCGCACATGTGATGGTATTTCCGCACCTGCGGGCACGCAGGTGCGAAAGGGGTGCCGCAGGTGCGACCCAAGGCCACTTAATGAATTTCTGCAGCTGTGATTGGGTTTCCACAGGTGCGGCACCGCAAGTACGATCCCAGTGTCGCAGGTGCGAAATGTCTAGGCACTTTATACCAAAAATCCGAGGGTTTGAATTTCATAATTCCAAAATCAATTGTGAGCTCGGAACTTGGCGATTTTCAGTGAGAGTTGAAGAGGAGGATCATAGGTAACGTTTTCTAACCTTAATCCCTTTATATATCATTAATATCTATCATTTTCCTCAATCTAATCAAGAAAACTTGATGAAAAACCATGGAAATGGGATGAAATCTTCCCAAGTAGAAATCTGAGGATTTAGGGAGATTAGACGTCGGATTCTGTTGATTCTTGTTCGAGTGGGTTCATGAGCGAATGTGTGTTCGGGTAATATAAATTTTACCCGATTCCGAGACATGGGCCCGGAGGACTTTTTGGGTGAATTTCCCAATTTCGCGTATTAGATTATAAATAATTAGCTATTTTGTTCCCTTGAAGTGATATTTACACCATGCAATCGATTTGAATAGATTTGGGCCACCCGGAGTCAGATACTCGTGGCAAGGGCTTGGTATTGAGTTGATTAGTGCAGTCCAGGTAAGTGGCTTTCCTAATTCTATGTTGAGGACTTTCCCTTAGGTATTTTTATACTGATTTTGTTGTGTGGACACCGTGTACGCGAGGTGACGAGTGCGTACACTGGTCATTGTTGCTAAAATCACATTTTTACTCCCATGAAATCGCTCATTTTCATTCATATATTATTGTTTCCTATCTTAATTGAGTAGATAGCCTAGGAGTAAGCATGCCTACCTGTTCTGACTTGATTTTCCTCTTATTCTTTACTAATCACATCATGCTTAGGTAGTTTTACTTTATCCTTATCTGTTGTTTTTCCTGGATTGTTTACTTAAGCCATAATTGACATACTTCTACCTTGCATATTTAAATTGGGACTACGGACCGAGATCCGGGAGCTTTCCCCCTTTACTGCATTTCATATTTAAATTGGGACTATGGACCAAGATCCGGGAGCTTTCCCCTATACTGAAATGCATATTTAAATTGGGACTACGGACAGAGATCCGGAAGCTTTCCCCCTGTACTGCATAGCATATTTAAATTGGGACTACAGACTGAGATCCGGGAGCTTTCCCCGTTTACTGCATTGCACATTTATTGTTGAGATATATGTTGTGCTGAGCCGAGGACTCTCTTCATGTTATTAAATCTTTCCGTTTTCGTTGATCCTGTTTATCATTGCTTAGCTATTT